>JAODTR010000022.1:3730699-3759971 GCA_025399935.1 Amblyopsis rosae | reverse complement strand
GTAGAATTAAGGCAGTTCTGAAGGCGAAAGGGGGTCAAACACAGTATTAGTATGGTGTTCCTAATAATCCTTTAGGTGAGTGTAGAATCTGTACTATGAAAGAGAGTAGCCGGCCTGTCATGATGGATGTTGTGAGATGTTATTTTTATACACAAAAAAAAGTATTCTTTGAAGAACTCAGGTTTTAGCATATTTTGCTCTATAAGCCATTATGATTCAAAAAATGCAAATGTTAAGCAAAGCTACAGTATATGACGTCATTCCATCCTGATATCCCAGAGTTAAATAATGGTTAAATAATAAGAGAGGCCATACTGTGTATTTCTTATGGTAACATTTGGACACTTAGAATGATGGAAGCCTCTGTACCGCCATTATGGTCTATTGTTTTCTAAAGTTTTTGAAGTTATGAGTAAATTAATTTGAATTATAAGATGATGATTGAAATGAACTGCTTGGTGTGCACCACTCAATAATTTTTTTTCTCTATTTGCTAACTAGTCAAACCAAGATGATTCTATTCCCCAAACAATGGAGCACATTAGAGATTAGATTTATTTTCAAATATTTTCTAATAAGTTGTATTTTTTCTGAACAGATAAGATATATATATATGACTATGGACTGTAAACAAACTGATAAACTGAAAATAAATTATATGATGATATTTTTCAGATGTCTTGCATATTTTCTTGCCCTGCAGACAGTAGATGGCAGCACACTTTAATATTTACAGGCAGATTGGCCAAAACGTCTAATGTCTCTTGCACACATTTTCTTCGTGTACGTGTGTGTGAGTGTGTGAGTGTTGGTGAGAAAGAGAGTGGATGAATAATAAGCGTGACATAGAATTCCTTTTAATGATAAGGATGGACCTTTTAGAAGGGTTGGTTTGAGCAGAGATGAATAAGAGAGTTAGGCCAGGGGCTACTTATAATTTCGTAACAAATTAATAATTTAACCTGTGGATTTAAAAAAAAATTCCTGTGGGCACCTCACTCAGTAGGACCTATTGTCTAATATTATTAGTCCATTCTGTACAGCCGTTGACAGATGCATCCCTTGATATCCCTGATATGGACTACAGAGGGATAGAGGGAGTCTGTTCACGAGCACTATAATGTCACTAAAAGTAGTTTTCTACACATATTATCCAACGCCATAGCGTACACAATAATTAAAAAATAAACAGAAAATATAGTTTGATAATGAATTAGATATACAAATGTAGCAATTATGCTCAGGTTGCTCACTTAGTACTGTTTTTCTCATTTCGTTATTTATACTTAAACCTTTACATTTAGATTTAAACAATGCATTTTAAAAGTAACAATAGTGCATTTCTAACTTTAATTATGTGATAATACCCTGATAAATATGTATGTTTAATGAGTTCATAAGACTATTGTATCAGGTAGCCTGAATTCTTACAGGTTCCTGTTGCCCACACGCGCTCCGGACTCGTGGGCGCTCTCCAGAAGAAAGCACGCGCGCATCATTGCAGTTTAGACGCGCGAGGAGTGAGCTGTGTTTCTGCGCCATCATCACGATAGACTGAGTTTCACCTGCACGGATTACCGACCCAACAATATTTCATATAACTGGAGGAAGGACGGAATACCTTGGTATTGACCACCTGGATCAAAGCGGCAAGTAGGCTAACCTAAAAGTAGATCTAGTACATGTCTATTTGAGGTTTTTGAGAGATCACAATATTCCAGCCGCTACGGACAAATCGGACTTTTCTGAAAGGTGTCTGAAAGTTTTACAAATTTTTATGGATGCGTGACGAAGCTATATTCGTGTTAATATTTTCTAGGCTACTTTGGGAAATTGACTGAACTCAAGGCACTTGGATGTGTCTTGTTCGGAGGAGAGGATTTGGAGTATGAAATCATTAAGTCGACCGTGATAGTTACTTTATGTTTTGTGAGAACACGTCAAGCCATGGGGTGAAAACGACGGCGACAGACTGCGGGGATGTTCGACGTGGGTGGGAACAGAATCTTGTGTGTTATGTAATACTTGATGATGCCCAATAATTAGCGGTTTATCATAACTAACATCACTCCCCCGTTCCCCTCCCCTCTCCCACTTCCTTGCTTCCTTGCGAAAAAATAGATGGCTATTCTATTTTAGGGATATGTTGAATTTTTGCTGTCTTGTGAAACAATGCCTAGTTTTAAAAATAGTAATAATAATAAATAACAATAGCAGGTTATTGGAATACATGCTTGGAGAATAGTTATATATAATATTTTTTGAATATATTATTTTGTCATTAAAGGTAAGCACGTTTAATACTGCAATACTAGAACGATAGATCACTATCCTTTACACCACATGTACAACCATTCTGTTATTCCGTCTCTGAGATTTTGGTTGATCAGTTATTGTGAACCATGACACCCCAAATTCAGGACTTCCACTCTGCTGACTTGACATGGTCTAGCACAATGCTCATGATGACTCTAGGAAGAAAGACTAACAGTGGTATTTTTATCTTCCTTTTGAATTTCACACTAGCTTCTTGCCACTGCAGCATTCCAATGGATACCAAGAAGAAATAATCAGTTTTAGTGGTGAGATTTGGAGAAATGTAAACTTTGTGAAAACCTCAACATCTTTATCTGTGTGATTTTTTTTGTTTTAAATCTCTGAAGAACAAACCAGCTCCCCAAGATCCCCTTTTGACCCCTCCCTCCCCCCCACTCATCAGGGCTGGTGGGGGGGGTGGATCAGGCCCTCTGAGGGGTCTAACCTGTGGTGGTGTTAGAGGGCCATACCCTCCGGGCAGCTCTCCCATGATGGAGACCAGCCCAGAGAGCCCTAACCGGGCTGTGGAGTACCTCCTGGAGCTGAACAACATCATCGAGAGCCAGGCCAAGCTCCTGGAGACCCAGCGCCGGCGCATCGAGGAGCTGGAGGGCCAACTGGACCGGGTCAGCCAGGAGAACCAGGACCTGCATCTGGAGCGTACCCTGCGCACCACGGGCTCTGACGCGCCTGAGCAGAACCACAACCACGCCCAGCCTCTGTCCCTGCCCCTTCACCATGGCAACAGCAGTGGAAATGGCAGCACCCCGACGACACCGGCGGCTCCGGCTCCAGCGGTCCCGACGGCCGCCCAGCCGACAGGGGGCGTCAGAGAAAGGAGGAGCCACACCAGGCTGACCCGAGGCCTGTCCTGTGGGTCCTCCACCAGCGAGCGAGACAGAGACAGGCTGGAACGCATTGACAGCACGGACACCAACCCCAGCTCTACCATACGCAGGAAGTAAGTGTGTGTGTGTGTGTGTGTGTGTGTATGTGTGTGCGTGTATAAATATCATGTTAGAGATGGTTTGCTTGAAAACACAGTAAGAGTCTGCAGGTCAGTATAGGTTGGACACTAAGGAAATAGCCATCGTCAGTTGCTACAATAATAATGAAGTGAACTTTCACGTGGTTGGGTTAATTCTCAGAGGCGATCATTTAATAACCACTTCAAGGAGATGGCTGAGGATTATGGGTAGATTGATGTAAGTGCTTAAGGGCAGCATTTGAGCATTGTGTGTGTGTGTGTGTGTGTGTGTGTCTATTTCTTTTCTTCTTGTGCTCATTATATGCTCATTACTAAGGTTTATTACCTGAGTTCTTTTGTGCCATGTTCTCTCTGTGTGTGTGTGTTTGTGTGCGAGAGAAAGAAAGAGAGAGAGAGAGAGAGAGAGAGAGAGAGAGAGAGAGAGAGAGAGAGAGAGAGAGAGAGAGAGAGAGAGAGAGAGAGTGAGAGAGAGAGAGAGAGAGAGAGAGAGAGAGAGAGAGAGAGAGAGAGAGAGAGAGAGATTGTGTGGGTGGGTAGGAGTTGAACACAAATATTCTCTGGTCAAGGTAAGAAAGTTTTATTTTATTTTGCTTGTTTGACATTTCGGATGGGTGAAGACCTATCACATGAAATACCCACCCACTATTTCTCCCAAGTGTGCTTTTCTCTTGTCTCTCACTCTGAACTGCTGCCTGCTTGTCTAACCAAAACTCAAGGTTGATGGAAGGCTGGAAAACCAGTATAGACAAATACTGTAAATAACACATAATTTTCAAGCCAATACAAACACACGTACAGTATGCACAGTGCACACGCTTGATTCGGCCTATATAAACTTGTTGTGTTAATACACAAATACACACACACACACAAGAGCACATGAGCATTTGCTCAGGCTTTTGCTCAGGCTTTTGCTCAGGCTTTATTTTAAGCCTTGTGAGTAGGCAGCGCTTAACTGTATTACCAACAGCATTGCAGTCAAACACAGAGGTGCATTATTTTGTGGCAGCACCCACTGGTCTTCCAATATTTAAATAACACTCAGCAATTATTAGAAGTATTAGCTCCCCCCATTTTCCCCCCGGTCTGTCATTTTATGGTCCCAAATCCCCTTATCAATTATTGATTCAGACTGAGACATAAATCCCCTATTGGTTCGAACTGTAATCTCCAATCTCTGCACCCACATCCTTAATCTCATCCCACAGGGCGAGTTAGTCATTAGACAGAATCACATATAAGTTATTAATGTGGGTGTTAAATGCAGCAATGAATTGCAAATACATATCTCTCTCATTCTCCCTGGATAATTGCCTTCAGTGGTTGTAGCCCATTGAGGGCCCAGGCAAGCGTGCTCTGTGAAGTGTTGCTCTTACTACAGAGTCACCATACGGAAGTGTCCGCCCAGCCTGCCCGTGACTCACACTCAATGGCCTCTTATCTTAGGTCAGTGCCAGAAACTCTGCCCTGCTAATGGCTCTGCTCAGAACAAGCATTTCCTTATCTTGTCACTCTGAATATGGCTCACATCAGAGAGAGAGAGAGAGAGAGAGAGAGATGGGGGGGGTGGCCTGCGCGAGAAACAGAGGAGGAGAGGAAAGCGAGAGAGCATCCTCCTCCCGGCAGCATGCCTCGCTCTAAAAGATGGAACACACACACTGTTTGGCCATCTGTTAACAGGGCAAGCAAGGGCGAGGGAGACAGAGAGAGAGAGAGAGAGAGAGAGAGAGAGAGAGAGGGAGAGGGGAAGTAGAGGGCAGCGGTGATGCTGGGCTCATAGAACTGAGTTCACATTTGGTCCAATTAGCTCTGGTCTCTACAGCGGGAGGCCTCGTGGCTGCCATCCACACCCAATTCACCGCTCAAGTGTTCACCATGAACCTACTGTATACTGTATGTAGCCTATATAAATATCATTCTTTGGGAGCCAACAGCATCCAACTCAGCATGTCATCTCTTCTCCCAACAGCCGTCCAAAAATACTGTCCTCATTTCCTCCTCCGCCTCAGCTGTAATGGCAGGTTGAATAATGCGAGAGCTGCAGGGTTCGGGGGTTAAACCATGTCTCGGCGTCAAGTCGCTGCTCTAGGAAACCAGCGGAGGGCATCGCCACAGTGCAGCAGATGTTTTGTGTTGTTATTTTGGGAAAGGTCCTGCGAGACTGTGTGCATAATGGCGCCACACATTTGTGTCTGTGTCTGTGTGTGTGTGTGTGCGTGTGCTAATGCAGAGCACGAGCTTGAAGGCTTGAGCGAGAAAGTGCATGCATCCTCGCGTGAAACAGCAAGGGAGAGACACACAGGGAGCATGAGAGATTAATTAGTGTGACCAAAGTATAATTACCGCTGGCCCAGGGGTGATAATCACTGCTGTGTGTAGAATGCATGCACCATTGTGTAAGTGCCTTGTGACTATTTGAGCATCGGTGCATCTATGTCAGTTTGTCCGTGTGTGAATTTGTACATATGTCTGCATTGCTGTGTGTGCGTGTGTGCACGTGTGTGCACGCACACGTGTGAGAGAGAGAAGATTAGCTTTAGGGTAAGGTTAGTACTGGTGATGTCCATTATTAGACATCTAATAGGACCATGACAGACAGGACAGTCACATCAACTAGCATGCCATGTTGGTGACCATCCTCACTACATGGGTGAAAGATGCCATCTTTTATTAGAGACACCAAGCGTGTTTTCATATTCGGTGAACATTCGGTGAAGGCGAAAATTTTGTGTAAACATTCTAAATTGTTAGTTTTAAAATGTCACAATTTGTACCTCCTCAGACCATCTGAGTGTTTTTGCAAACCGCAGCAAACTTGAATCAAATGTAAAACGGTTTGAACATGTTTGTGAACGTTTGACTGGTTTGCCAATTGGAATGCAGCTCTGCTTCACCAGGTCACAGAATAAAATATACCCAGGAGTCACTTTCTATCTCAATCTTTCATGGGGCATGTTTTTACTCAGCTTCATGGAATATAATCATGTCCTAGTTTATTATTTTGTTATTTTACTACTTTATTTACAGTCTTTGGGGGTTCTTTGTGTGGCTTTTAGGATAGACCAGAGACCTCGTTTATTTTGTGCCCAGACAATCAATCCACATTTCCTCCATCTAGCAAGACACTATGTCTTGGACATAAAAGAGATAAAGAAAATAAAAAATAAAATGTGGGGACAGTTTATGCTGAACTTTAGAGGGCTGTTAGAGTTAGCTATCCCTGCTCTAGAGCATAACTAAAATGCATCAGGGTAAGAGGAATGTCTAGGTGACTGCATGTGTTGCTAAGTGTTGCAGTGTTCAGGAGCTCAGAAGAGCCCCAGTGAAGGGGTTTGTGTTCCTACTCATCGCTCTCTTGCTCCATAACTGTCCACCCCCCTTCCCCATGTGCGGCATACCGGAAATGCATTCTGCTTTTTAGGTTTGACATTAATTCCATTTGGGAGTGTGGGGGAACGCATAACGGCCTTTAGTTTCACCGGAAGTTAATTTCGCCGCTTCTCCATCACACGTTCAAACCCCCCGTTCACTCTGTTTCTTTTTCTCTCCAACACATACACACCCTCCCCCTCTCTCTCTCCCCCTCACTGTTTCCCAGTGCTGCAGATATGACTCAGACAATCTGCAGAAATTACTTTTGTGCTCTTTTCTCTCCTTTGCGCTCATTTCCCCTCCCCCAGCCCTCTCGTCTTTTTCTTCCTTGGAGAGAATAAACGCTGTGTTTTCTGTTAGATAATGGAAAGAATAGACGTGCCAAAGTATGCCACAGATGATGTGAATACTATTTTAAGTTAAACATATAGTGCAAATACAAATTAGAGAGAGAACCTGGCCTGGAGCAAGTGTGTGGGAAAGCTGAACTCAACCCCGCCTCCCCTGACTTGCTCCAATACATGGCTTTTGCGAAGTGATATGAAGAGAATCTGCTTTTCCTGGACCCACTTGAGCTTTCTAAAGGAAATACCTTCAAGCTACTGCTGTTTTATCAGAAAGTCCAGCTGGCATTTGCATTCTTAAATAGCATCAAGTAGATTGAATTGCTCGTGTTATTTTGCACATATTAAATGTCTAAAAAGAATTCTGACATAGATCATTTCCGGCATGCTGTTTTTTCTTGACGTACATCTGAATGATGGATGTGTGTAGGAGGAGAATGTATGTGGGTGGTGTATTTGCCTTCCCAACACCCAGTCTGAGTGCAATGCGACTGTTGCGAGCATCACGTGCGTGCGTAACACAGAGCATATTTGGCTACACCAGGGACTAGTCACGTGGCTCTGTCTTTATGTGTTGTGTTAAATCCATCCCACCTGAGAAACAGGTGATGGGATTCAACTCAGTGTTTTTAGCTTTACCGGTGACCGAGGCTTTTTACACAGTCACACCTAGCACTTTGAAACACTCAGGATTTACTTTACACGTCAGTGCACACAATTTCTTACTTCTGCCCCCTCAGGAGTCAAAGACAATATTGCCTCTGCTGAATGTTGAAAAAACAAAAAAAAGGTACATTTGCCCCTGAAATTTGAATTTTTATATTTAGTGATTGATCTATACTATAACTTTTAGACACATTCTTCCCAACCCCTGAAGGGAAATATTGTTTCAAACAAGGACTTACAAACACATACTGTATTGGAAGTATTTATGTTACATGTATTTGAAATACGTATTTGAAAATTGTATTAGACAGCGTTGTTAAAAATGGCTTTATATTTTGTATCAAAATACTTTAGTTTTATGTATTTTGTAGTTTAAAAATACAATAAAATACTTTCTGTGAGACGTTTACTTGGTGCAGCTTCTGATTGGTAGCCTGATGTAACCAGACCCAAAATTCACTTGGTGAACAGGGTCTAGACACCCTCCATTGGGGAATGTTTGCAGTTGCTGTATCCTACTGGGCCTAGACCTCTGGTTCATATTGGAACTATTGGACAACCTTTAACCAATCAGCAATGCTACAACTGATTGTATCACTTCATCTGGCTCATAGAAGCCCCTCCCCACTTCCTTTTTGTTTGCATGGATGATTAGCTGCACTCTTTAATAAAGTCACCGGTACTTTGTTTATTTATTAAACTAATACACTTTTGTCAAATTCAGAAAATATTTAGGCATGGTTTGCTAGCTGCCCAGTCCATGTTCATTCTGATCAAATAATCCAGTGGTTCTACAGCCCTGCTCTTTAAATGGTAACACAAAGTGGTGCAAACCGCCCACTAAATCATAGCCTAAGTATGTGTTTCCTAAGTATGTGTTCATGTCTCTTCTGAGGGCGCATTGAAGGCATTGAAGGGAGAGGTATTTTTGTTTTGATAAAGCTCAAATATCAACAAGCTTTTTCCAGACTATACCTTTACTGAGCCAGTTTACAGGTGAAGGATTAAGATAGAATCAGGCCGATTGATAGGTTTGTGAAGTGATTTCATGGTCCATTGCAGAGCCATGTAAAGAGAGAGTCACGCCATCTCCATTCCCTTCAATGGACTGTTTTTTCACAGCAATGGCGGATTGTGGAGCATCAAAATAGTTCCCGGAAGTTAGCCTAAATACTAAAAGTACCTTATTAATTCTATTGTAAATGTAAATCGGTACATTTATTGACTACTAATGACCAAAAAATTTAGTTATATATCTGTATAAATATATATTCAAACTGCCAACCAAGCACTTCCGGGAACTATTTTGCCATAGGTTTTGCCTATCCATGAACCATGTGACCATTTTGAACTACCGTTGGTGTAATTCTGTTATTTCCATGGCTCTGGTCCATTAGAAAAGTATTTTATAGTATTTTTTAAATACAAAAATACAGTAGTTTATTTTGATACATTGCGTGGCTGCTGTATTTTGTAGTTTATTTTGGTACACTCAGAATTAGAATAAGAATATTATATAGAGTATAGAGTATTTGTTATTTTATTTTAAAATACATTTTGATGTATTTTTTCCCATCCCTGGTCATAAATACACCTGTATATCAGACCACAGAAGGTTGTCTGCTGTACAAGCAGGTCATGTTATCCGATCTGGTTTGTGAATAACATTGCATATAGTATGAGTCTTTTCGCAACAACAACAAAAAATAATTGTCATTCGCTTGAGCTTCTACTGTACTGGAAATTATATGGTTGCCATGGAAACTGTGATGTTTGCCCTAAGGTAGTTGCAATATTGTGTTTCTGTACTCCATTACCCCTCCACCTCCACATCCACCTCCACCTCCAGACCTCCTTCACCTCCAACTCACCAAACTGACACCATATTTGAGCTATTCTCTTTTCCCCATGAGCCCGTCAGCACACAGTTTGAAACAGCCGTGGCAACTTCTCATTAGCCATGCTAACATGCATGGTGATGACCCAACAGTAAATGGTAGGGCAAATGGCCCTGCTTTGTTATTACTGCTGGACGAGGAGGATTTTGCAAAGCAGGGCACTTCACCCCGTAGGCTAAACATCAGTGTGGACGCAGTATTTGGAGATCCACAGCTGGTGCAAGCACACACAGGCACAGGTGCTGTCCTCTACTGTGGTGGACTGTCTTGCGTCAGTCTCTGTTGCTGGATCGTCTGAAACGAATACTTTATTCACTCTTGTTTCTATTCACATGCAGATTAAGGAGCACTTTGAGTCAGGATGTTAGTCAAACGCGCTGGTGCACGCTCTCCGCACAGCAAAATAGGGAGACCGGTTACCGTGGGAACGCTGTTAGCTCTTCTGTGAAGAACTCTGTGGGCGAGAGAGACACAGAATAGCGAGAGAGAGAAAACGAGAGAGAGAGGGAGAGAGAGAGAGAGGAAGAGGAGCTAGGCGAAGAGAGGTATGAGTGAGAGGAGAAGCAGAGCAAAAGACAGACAGACAGGAAGGAGTGATGGACACGTCATGTAGATGAGTGCTGGGACGGTTCCCTTGGCTCCCAGGTGTGCTGGGAAGGTCTGGGCTGTTCTTCTGTGCCTCTGAACAGACGACATGCATTATGGACAGGATTTGATTTAGACACATCCCTGTGGCATCCCCATGAATGTCAATGTTTGGAAATAAGCCTCCCATTGCTCCTCTCCTATTATTTTAAGCCTGCTTTCTTTGAGCAAATTGTTGTGAGCACAAGTGTGTGCGCACACACGCACAAACACACACACATGCGCGCACACGCAAGTACACCCACACACACACACACACATACATGCAAGCGTGCCGTGCACACACGTACAGTAGAGCAGTTGCTGGTGCCTATAGTCGAATCTAACTAGCATGCGCCCCTCCTTGTCAATGCTTTCGCCTGGCACACAGAGCCAAACGCCCACACAGCCAGTCCGCACTGTTGCCAAGCAGCAGGAGGCTGAGGCTCTCGGAATGGGAAGCCGATTGTGGCGGGGGGGATTGGGGAAGGGGAAGGGGGTGTATAAAAAGCACTTAACTTGAGGCTACAACACAGCCCATGTGGTTATCAAGCGTCTCTCTTTGTCAGCCAGAGCCAGCGGGGTCACATGCCGGGAATGGCGTGATGCAGGGCGCTCCCACGCACCCATCAGCGGCAGAACCGTCATTTGAACGCGTGCTGCGGCTCCTGTCCCAACCACAGGCTACATGGCTACTGTACACCCCCTCCTACACACTCCTTCCCCAACAACCGTGACAATGAAAACTGCAAGGGCTGTTACGTCTGCTGCGATTACGTGTGCGGTGTCATGACCGCGTGCAGGAACGGGTGGCTACTACAAGCTAGCTTTGTTCTCCACGTTTAGTGCGCGAGTGTATGTGTGTGCGTGCGTGTGCGTGTGTGCGCGCGCATGTGTGCGCGTGTGTGTGCTCTTGCCTGCTATAGATAGACTCACCTACACACTCCCACCCCCCGCTATGGTATGAGATGTTTACCAACCCCACATCCCTTTTCCATTTCCTCCTCCTCCCTCCGTCACTGGTTCCTTGGTTCCTCTTGTGTTGATTGTGTTCACCTTTGCCCTCCTCCGTGTTCAAGCTCACCCACTCTCATGCAGTGCTCTCGCTTCTCTCTCCTCCCACTCTCCTCCTCCTCCTCTTCCCGACACGCTTGCCTCTCTCTCCGTGCTATAAGCTCTCCGCACTCGCACACACACCTCTGTTTGCTTTACTTGTACCCTTCACCCATCTTGCCTTTGACCTCTGACCTGTGTTCTGTACAAATGCTATTTGCACTTAACAGCTGTGTGTGTGTGTGTGTGTGTGGGGGGGGGTTCTTTTTCTTTACGGAGCAGTGTAAAGGAGAAGATGGGAACACTGTTTGTGTGTGCTTTTTAAATGTGTGCCCGCTTGAATGCATGCCAGCACATGTGCACAAGTGCTCCTGTGTGGGTTAGACTGTTTACATTGCACGGTGTGTATTTACACATCTCCTGGCTGTTTTGGTATTCGGGGCCGTGAATACTCATTAGCCAGGAAAGATATCCTAGATGAGCCTGTCAACATTTTCCACTCAGGGGACACTTTGACAGGAGGAATTAGTGAGCGCTTTGAAAATACAACTGTTGGCACTGTAGTACAACACAGTGCGGTGGAATCTTACATAACAACACTTTTGCCGCCCTGCGCTAGATTGATAACAGTATACTGCACAAGTTAAGTTGATCTGCCTTGGTATGAGTTGACTGGCTTACTGTGTGGCTATAGGCCAGACGTCATGAAGGCTAATTGCACTATTGATTGAACATTGATGGATGAATACATCACAGTTTAGATGAATGGATGTATGAAAGGATCAAATGAAGGAGGCATAGATGGATGGATGGATGGATATGTTTATTGGATGGAACACAAACTCATTACAGGTCATATTTTGCTGTATAATTTAATGCACAATTCCTGGATTCTTTTTGAAATCCCTCTAATCAAGGAAGTTGTACTGTAACTCCAAATCTCCCTGTAATCTCTCTCAATAGGAGTCAACCAGGAGCTACTTATACATGTTGCTTATTTAAAGCAGCTTTCAACTGGTAATTCTCCTTTAATGGGAACACTTTTTCATCCACGCTCAGCAGACGAGTTCTCCCCCTGCGCTATTATATTTTTAAATGCTCTTTGTCAACCAATCTCATTATCTCCTTGTCTGAAACTCTATTGCCTATGCATTGCGCTATACCTATGGCTTTTTTGACCCAACCACATTCGGAGTTGAATGGTTTAATTTTAAACCCTGTCAAATATGAATAGTTTTTCGATTTCAGGGATGAATAGGGTGAAAGGTTTGTTTCTTATCTCCACATATTAACCTCTCAGTGAGACCAAGCAGTTCCAAAGTTCTGCCATCCCATTTAGCCTTCTTGCAAAATAATGTGAGCTGTTATAAAACTGTAACGGATGTCCTCCAGATGGACACTACGGTTAGTGTTACAGTATAACCCACTCATGGTCCTTTCTTTGGCTCTCTCTTTTCGCTCCCTCTCTCTCTCTCTCGCTCTCTCTCTCCATCTCTCACCTCCCGCCGTTTACACTGAGACAAAAAGATAAGGTGGCAAACATTGCGTACAATCTCTGTCCTCTGTCTGCTGTTCCTGATGGTGTGTTTAAATGACAGGCACTGCATGTCCTTGATAACAGCTGGCCCCTGTGAGAAGCCTCCATTTACATGCTAATCTCAACCGCTGTTCAGCTTCCTGCCGCCCGCTAAACACGCTGCAGACGGAATGGGCTCTGATTTCTATCCGAGCGCTCCAGCAGAGAAACTTTTTGTGCTTTGTGCGTTTTTTGCATGTATTACACAAAGTGGTTTTACATTTAAAGGCAGCATCAATGAAAGGAAATCTGCACTGGCGATATTTAGTTATGTAATCCAGAGTGGCTGGTCTTTATAGGATAGAGCTACTTGTTTTCATACTCATCAGTCTCTTTCTCTCATTACTGTCCTGGCTGCTGCCTTCTTAAACGTACAACCTTCAAGTGAGTTATAGTGCCCTCAAAGCCCAAAATATCTGCCCCCATCTGTTATTTTGAAACACACCTGTCTAAAGTGTGGGTGTGTATAGCGGAGCAGGCAGAGAATGCCATTGCATCTCTGTAGAGGGAGGGGTGAAGAGGACTTCCAACCACTCAGCACTCACAGGTGTAAAGGTAGTTCAGTTACAAAGCCATTTCTGGACACACATCGAGGGGTGTCACTTTTTAACATTATTCCAGCTTTTATTTTCAGCAACGTACATTTGCCTACCAGCATTTATTCTCTATACCTCTCTTCATTACAGGAAGGAGGAGAAGCCAGCCCTGTCAGCTAGCTCACACTGTCAGGCGACGAGTGTATTTCGACAGATCTGACTCCGTGTTACAGTGTGTTTCCGTTAAGTCACTCACCTCTGTGTTGTCACAGTGTGTTTTTTTTATTTACCACACTTCCAGCACGTGTCTTCTGTTTTCTATAGGCTGTGTGTCTGATAGCACGTCCTGCCACTGCTATTTACTGCTGTCAGCTTCAATGACGCTCTCTCGCTCTCTTGACGTCTTTCTGTCTGCTTCTGTATCTGACGCTTTGCCTGTCTGGCCCTGGTCTGCTGGTCTGTCCTCTGCTCCTCTACGTCTCCCATCAATGGCAGGCAGCCGTCAGTCTCAAAGCAGCCCACCTCGGCACCCGCCACGCCCACTGCGGGGGGCTACGCTGGCTTTGCCACTCAGCTCAAAGCTTTGTCAGCCTCCACCAGTACTGCTGCCCTCCCGTTGATAAAAACACACGACAGGAGAGGAGGAGGAGAGGCCACTGCAAAGGTCTTGAGTAAAGAACCCCTTATCCCCATGAAATGCACCTGCAGAACTCCATAAACCTACCAAGAATTCCTACAACACCTCATAGCACCGACATCACCGACTTTTTTTTTTTTTTTTTTTTTTTGTTTGCTTGCTTTACTCCACTTAACTTTGACCGTGTGTGTCCTCGTGTGAGCCAGATGTAATTAACCGAAGGTGAACGGCTGTGAAGAAGAACAGAGATTAAGCTTCTCACTTAGAGTGAGAGAGCAGTCATCTTCAAAAGGGGAAGGAGCTGTGAGTCACGACTGAACCTAGTGAATTTCCACCTGTCAAGTCCCTTTCTCCCGCTTGTCTACGGTTTACGACGTCACTGCATGATGCTGCAGCACTGCCACCTACTGGTAGTGTTTATGAGCACTATATTAACATGAAATAAAGCCTCTATTTAAATGTGATTCATATGATTGTTAAGATGTCTGCCATTGTTGTTATATGTCAAGCATGTTTGGCATTCGCCAGTTTTCTCTGATTTTTCTGTGCCTTTGTCTGTCTTTTTTTCCATGTGTCTGTCTTCCTTGTGTATTCATCCCTGTTGCGTTCCAAGAGAGGAGGAGGAGGATGAAGGGGCTCATCAGTTCTGCTTCCCAGCTTCAGGCTGCAGTAGTCCATCCTCTCGATGAGCTGCTGTGTGATTCAGCCTCAACAACTTACCTGTGAAACTTCCATTAAAGGGCCCTTTTGCATATAACTGCTAGACAAATGCCAAAATGTAGCTGTTTACTTCAAAGTCTGCCCACACAGGTGTTTGGAAGTATTTTGGCAGATCCGGGTTGAAAGTCAGAAAACCAAGTATATCCAAAAGAACCAATCATAAAGCTGAGGTGTCAGAGAGAGCCAGGGAGACGTCAGTCAACTGGATCTATACACGCACTAACATTTCTGAGAAGAGGGACAATGAGAGACATATTAACAAAACAATTGTGTGGGTGTACATTAGCTTTAATGACAGGCAATGTAAGGCAGATGTGGTGAGGTTATATGTACAACTAGAATAATGGGGACAGGTTAGACATTAATGCAAACTGTATAGACTCTTCTATGAAGGTTGTTTCTAGTGTAATTCAGTTAGTGATACAGTACTGTATGTGAACATAATTTCACCGGTAAATGTGAGAGAGCAATGACATCTATCTGTTTAATCATCAAGTAATTTAGCTTCCAAACCACATTTTTCCTCTTTGTGTAAAATCACACTTGCGCTTGTCTCAGATATATTTTTTGAATCATGTAAGTTTGAATATAGCCTCAACTTCAGGAGTTTACAAATATATTGCATTACATAACTATATTACTTTGGTAAATTGGTAAAAAGCATCTAGCATTTATTTCTTGTTTGTTCAGGCTAGGCTTTCATAATTTATGTTTATGTTCAATAAAATCAGACCAAAAGAGCACGTACAGTAAAGTGGCCAAATGCTATGATCCATGTGTGAATATTTTTGTAGGCCTACACTAAAATTACTACTAAAATGCTTTAACATTTAATTATATTTTGTTATTTCTGACATTCAGTAGCACAAATAGACATATACTGTATACTTAAAAATATGTTCTCTGTATATTATTATTATTATTATTTTGTTCTATCTTTGCTTTATACTTATGCCTGTCCCCTACATGTCTGCATTACATAAACACTGCCACACACAAGCCTCGAGCTCAGTTTCCATTGAGCTTATATTTCTATGGTTGTAATAATGTGCTGGTGTTAGAATCCACACTGGGACAGCCTATGGGGACAGGCGTGGTATAGGCAGGGTGAAGAAGGAGAGGTCAGGTGAGGCTGAGAGAGAGTGAACTTCCTGGCTGTCAAATAACTTTAAAGAATGTAACCTGTACGGCTCTGCAGGGTGAGCAGGAGCGAAATGTGAAAGGATGTGTCTTGTGCGCGCGCGCGTGTATGCGCGAGCGTGAGAGGGCGTGAAAGCTGGTGTTTATCATGCTCTACCACCAGTCAGTGTGGGACCTTAACTCTGACAATAGCAGCATGGTAAGAGACCTCGGCTTTTTCACTAGTTTCTAACTGGAAACAATCACCACCTAACTGGTTTAGATTCCAGTAACGCACGGTGCCTGCCCGGTGGTAGGTAGACTACCGTAGCCTACTACTAGATTTCATACTGATAATGGTCAAAGCTAATGCTAATACTAGGGGAAACCAGTTTGCTGTTGGTTATAACTCAATAATCACCTGTGTAATAGTAGTCGGTGTGTGTTGATCTCCTTCACTTGAAAATACAGTTTCAGCTAAAGTTGTTAGCATGTTCAATATTTTGTATTTTGAGTGCAATAGTCTACTGGTAGGCTAATTGAGATCGTTTCTGTCAAATACTGCCCAAAATGACGTGTAGGACTACGATACCAGTAAAGATGCCACTATTAAAGAAAGATGGGTGTTTCCTCTGTGTCATGAGAAAGTCTGACCTGTCATCAAATATAGCCCGTAGACCTATGTAGGACTACACAACTATTATTATTTTCTTGCGTTTCAGTTGAAAGAAACACTATGTAGTGTAAAATAATGTTCCTGTGGTACACAGACTTGTCAAAACAATTTTCATACTGTCTGTCATTGGGTTGACTGCTGACAAAGTCCTTTGAGAGCCATGACCAGTGTACCAACGTTTTTGAGCTTCAGGAATAAACATCAGAAAACTGTCCAGACGGTGACATTTGAAGGCTAGTGTTGTCTAAGAAGACAAAGTTGGTGGTCAAGGAATGCTGCCATCTGACTAATGAATGATTTGATTGTTTCCTTCAGTTTAGCCCATTGAAGGAATGAGATCACAAATAATACAGACCATTCCATTATCCTTTTTTTGATTGCCCGTTTTTTACCGCCTGACTGTGAGGGATTAATTTCTAGTGAATCAATTCAAATTGAGTTTGACACGACATGAATCTCATTTGATACACCATTGTATGGTTTTGGGATGTAATGATGTTATGATGTTATGGGCAGTGTTGAAAGTCTGTCTGAATAAATTCTACATTTCATATTCAAAAGAAAATTACAAAAATTGTCTCAGTGTCATGAGTTATAAAGAGACCGGTAAGATATAGTTTTGTATTGTTGGGGGGAGGGCACTTAAGGCTAAGTTAAAGGAATTTGATAAACAAAACGTTAAAAGTTAAGAGTTAAAGAGATGTGAAGGGGTTTGGCCAGCCAGTGATTTAACAGGCATATCAAAACAGCAGGCAGAGGTTAATCCCCCCCATCCTTCATGTCCTGCTGTTGGCTCAATGCAACAGTAAGCTGGCACATATCTCTCTCTATTTTATCAGCTGTATTTCTCTGTCTTTCTCTCTCTCTCTCGCTCTCACGCGTTGTGCGCGCACGCACACACACACACACACACACACACACAGAGGCTACACATGATCCTGAGACAGCATATAAATAATAGATGTGAGAGGAACAGGAGTGGCTCAGAGTGACAACGAGTTTTGCCCCTCTTTCCTCTGCACTCCTCTAGATATTTCTGCCCTCTTCTGCTTTCCATCTTATCAGCGGTCAAACTCCTGCTTACATCCCCCTCATTCTGTGCCCGGCCTGCACTCATTACTGCGTTTTGAAGTATAGTCAAAGTCAGGGCAGAACCCTGCGACATAGTGCAGCCTGGCAGTGAAACAGGACTACAGGGTTCTCTACATAAGTAATGAGTTCCAGGCTGCCAGCTGTGATATGGCCACGCTCATGATTTATACAACAAACCTTTTTACTCGTATATCATTCTCGCCTGGATATATTGCTTATTACTTCTGCGTTCTTGCCCTGGACAAAGTAAAATGAAAGTGTATAAGGTTTTCATAGTGAGTCACATAGTTAGGTCTATGCATTTTGACTTGATGATGAGAATTAGGTGACTTGACATTGGTTCTAGTTACTTGGGGCTTGACCCAGGCCCCAGATTTTATAGCATGAAACCGTGGTGTGAATGTGGTGATGTTTGCTGCACTAAACTTAGTCTGTTTGACATATGCCCTTAACAGTAAATATATCCCAAACCAAGGAAACTAAATGATCAAGACACACATTTTGTGTGCTTTTCCTCCTGTAGAGAATGGCCACTAGTGGTTTATTGGTATTTTATTAAAATATTTGTATTAAGTGCTTTCTTTTTCATTTATGACACTGACTCAGATTCTGTTAAGCTGTTCTCTAGCAGTTTGTGCAGCATTTTTAATATAGCAAACCAGGTAGGTAGGTGGTGTCACAGTGTCTTTTATATAAAATGATATAACATTTAAATATCTAGATATTGCCTCATGTAAAGATGGAAGATTTGTGTTGGCTCTTGTTGGTCTCTGGGATATAACTTTATAGAGAAATGTGAAGTTTGGAGAAAAGACTGCAGCCAGGTAGCCTTACATTCATTGGTCTTTAAAATGTTAGTAACCATGACATTGACATTGAAAACAAGTTTGTGGATGTAGCCTAGCCTAGACTTGTGTAGCTTTTCAATATTGTGTTGAAAATATAATCTATCCCAAACATCTATATTTGGCGTGTATGTCTAATTTTACCTGTTGTCATTGAACAGAGCCTTTTCTGTGGTTAGTTTTCATTCCTTAAATGGAGCGATTTGACAAACAAAAAGCAGGCTGGCTATATGGTTGAAGACTACATGAATGTTAGCTTTAACAAAGACATACTGTAATAGCAGTATGCATAATCTTCTCAGAATGCAAATTCTATACAATACGGTGTTTTGTAGACCTTCACACTATCTGTAAATGCTGTAATGTTTGAAGTGTTTGTGCAATAAGGCAAGTATTGTGATTACTGTCATTCACAACCCATGGATAGTCTTCTACACCCACCTAAAACCCTGTAACAGATAATACATTGCCATGGCAACTACGCTTCTTATCTTATCAACTGCCTCACCGCCCACAGCGGTCCCACGGCAACCGTCACCAGGCAACCCCCTCCCTCCCCAGTTTCTCTATTTAAGGAGCAGAGGCGGAGGGCAGATAAGTGATGATAGATTGAGAAGATGATCAAAAGAACGTGTCATTTATAGAATATACCCTATGAATAGTAACTGTGTAACTGAGTGTTTATTTATTTACAGAGGGGACATTTGGAAGACATGTCTCAATTTGATGTCATACTGTGTCCTGGTTATAGCTTTATGTGAACTCTGTGAAGTTACCTGTGGTGATGTGCTCTTTCCAGCAGGTGTCAGCATTGTGCCATCTTATTATTGGCATTTTTTACTTATCCTGTATTACGCAACTTTCTGTGGTATGTGGTACGTTGCCAGGCTTTGCCAGCATAACTTAGCCATGGCATGCATCATTCAAAGGTTCAGGAAGGAAAACGTTTTCCTGCAGTTTTCTCTCTATTAAAGGACCTAGCACTAGCACCCCTGGAACCCAGACGCTCTGCCACAGCTTGCCGTTCATGATTTTAAACACAAATGTGGATGAAATTGTGGGTGGCTCTATGGAGAGGCATAGAGTGTATTGTGAGCCCAGCGGGTCTGTATAGGGAAGAGGAGTGCCAGCCACATGGTTCCCAGGTTTAAACTTAAACCTTTAACATTTTTGTAACACTGGTTTCAGTTAGTGTGCGAGTGCCTTTATACTGTAGGGCCAGGCTAATGTGTTGCTATGGCAGCCTGAACATTAGATTGCTAACATGCAACATGCTCTTAAGGTCTTTCTTTGTTCTCCCTAATGTGCCTTCCTCAAAGTCATTGTTTTCTGCCGGCTAAACACTAACACAGGAAATCCCATCAACTCAAAGGAAAAGGACAACGTTAGGAGATAGGGTGGGTGAAATTGCTTAGCTGGCATTGCACAGCACCAGCAACATGGACTTGTGAAGTCAATAGTGCAGGAGGGCTTTCGTGTGTGAAGCTTTTCATTGCAGAATGAGAAAACAATCAAGCAACAAAATAATTGCCTTATAGCTGGTAATCTCCCTTCTACCTCCCACCCTGTTGCTGTTCTACTTTCTGTTTTCTTGTGGGATAGGGTACAGGAGAAGGGCGTGGTTTGAACGAGAAAGGAAGCATACTGTAAGCAAGATCATGTGACCACAGTTATTCTGCCTGAATAGCTCCCTGGTCACGGGCAAAAGTACACAGCGGAACAATGCAACACTTGTGGATTTATCTGAGCTTTTGGTCTTGTAGATTTTAGTTTAGTTTTTTTGTTGTTGTCTAGTTCTTTAGTATTATTTAATTAAGTGAGAAAATGCAACAGGAGGAAATGTTTTGAGCGTGTGTTTTGTTTTCTTCAGTTATGTCTCAATAGCATTCCTGTCTTTCATTGTTTCAACCTAACAACCTGGTCTTTCCTGTCAGTATGGTGTTGTTATGTGGTCGGGGAGATGTTTGTGAGTGGCTAATGACTCGTTAAATGCGCATGACTCGTGCTGCGCATGTGGGTGTATGACAGAGAGATACAGGCTGACAGAAAGGGAAATCAAACAGAAGAGAGACAACGCTACAGAAAGTTTAAATTTAAGATAAAAGATACGGAGACAAAAAGTCAGTTTTTCCCCTTAGTCTTGACTTTGAGCAAGATGTTTGTGGTGTTTCATATATCATGTAGGATCTGTTCTACACATAATCTTGCATAATTCAACAGATTATATAGGAGACCCACTAGAAGGTTGAGATTTATCACTGGAATAATTATGTGCGATATGTCTTCACTGCAATGAGACGTATTACTCATCGGTCTAATGTCTACATGTGAGTCCATCATCAACTTGTTTCATATCTAATGCAGACCAAGTGATTCTTCACGGAATCAACATGTTGTTTATTGTAATACTGAATGCAATGTTGACAGTTATCACTCACTATCATGTTGCCTCTTACCCTGTTTCAGTGTGGAGGGGGATTCCCAGTGTCCAGAGCCGGGCACCCGCACAGACAGCTCCTACAGCCAGACCAGCTTCCTGCGCGGTTCAGAGCGCTATAGCGACAACAGCGGCCCTGTTCCCTCTGGACCCAGGGCCCCACCCTGCGTGGTGGCCCCAAATTCAGCCACCTTGGCCTGGGCGCTGAGGACGCGCCACCAGCCTGCTAGCCTAGCCCTCCGCAAGCAAGAAGAAGAGGAGAACAAGAGGTGCAAAGCCCTCTCTGACAGTTATGAGCTCTCTACCGACCTGCAGGACAAAAAGGTATACCTTGTGGAACTGGAGGTTCATTAGTGGGGGGGGGGTTAATCCTTGCTTCATTAAAAACAATACAGAGGATTAACTGTAGGGACCCTCCAAATGGTCACAATAAGTTGTAACATCAGTAAAAATACATACATTACAGTGATTTTCTTAACTGTTATGCACACTTATTTGATGTTACAGATGATTAACAACAGCTGAATAGCTGTCCAGTGCTAGTGGTGGTAGCTAACGCTGTACACTGGTATGATGCTAATATGTGCTATGAAAACAAAAAGGGGTTACTCCCATGTGGCCGATGAAGCCTTCTCTTGGGTTGGGGATTTGGTTACGCGCCCAACGTGATATGTACTGCCCCTTCAGCGTGTTGTCCATTGGCCACTGAGTAGTTTAGCAACCACGCCTCTTGCCCCTCCGCCGTCTGCCAGGTGGAGATGCTAGAGAGAAAGTACGGGGGCTCCTTCGTAAGCCGCAGAGCAGCCAAGACCATTCAAACGGCCTTCCGGCAGTACCGCATGAACAAGAACTTTGAGCGCCTGCGAAGCTCCGCCTCCGAAAGCCGCATGACGCGGCGCATCATCCTGTCCAACATGAGACTGCAGTACTCGTTTGACGAGCGGCAACCCCAGCAGCAGGCCCAGACGCAGACCAGCTTCACCCACAGCGTAGGCATCGGACCCCCGCATTCCCCAGACACGGACCGGCCCGCCGACTACACCCACTTAGAGGACTCCTTCTCCAAACAGGTGAAGCTAGCTTCCACCCAAACGGTGTGTCAGGACCCCCTGCTTTACAGACGTCATGAAATATCATGAAATAACTGTCCACATTTGCTATTTTCTCATATACTGTATGTAAAATTGGTTATTTTTAAATGTAATCAAAAAATCGAGCGTACTTTTTGTTCAGTGCTGTTTACGGTTGTTTGTTATGTGTCTGTACATTTGGCAGCGTGTGGTATAGCATGCGGTGTAACAAAGGTGTTGTGTCCATGTGTGGTTGCAGGTCAAGTCGCTGGCTGACTCCATCGACGACGCCCTCACGTGCCGCGGTGGCCACGACGACTCCCAGGAGGGCAGCCGCGAGGGCGGCGGTCTGAGCGAGGATTTCGGGGAGTGCGTGTGGAGCAGCAGCAGCAACCCGTCATCCCAGCGGGGGCCGGGGGAGCGCGGGCGCGGCGCTGCCGGCGGCGGCCTCAGCATGCACGGCGACAGCACGGCCACGTCCTACAGCGACGTCACGCTCTATATGGACGACTGCATGCCGTCGTCGCCGCTGTCCCTGGACCGCGCCCCCTCCAGCACCGACACGGAGTACTGGGGCCCCGGGGGCAGCAGCGGGGCGGGGGGCCGCGAGGACAGCCGTGACACGGAGGGCGGTGGCAGCAGCAACAGCCGACGCAGCACGCCCTGCACCGAGTGCCGCGACTACCGGCTGCGTGGCGCCCACCTGCCGCTGCTCACCATCGAGCCGCCCAGCGACAGCTCCGTGGACATGAGCGACCGCTCCGACCGCGGCTCCCTCACCAGGCACATGGTGTTCGAGCAGGAGCCCGCCGCCGTCACAGGCTCCCCCCAGGGGACCCTCAAGCACGGCCCCAGCGCGGGCATCCGGCCCACCTCCACGGCGGCCTCCGTTGCCGCCGCCGCCCAGGGCCAGACCAGGGTGTCGGTGAGACCCCTGCCCACGCACATCCCCCACCACATTGCCCACCACCACCACCACCACCACCAGTACCCAGACACACCCTCCTCCTCCTCGTCCCCCCAGCAGCCCCCCACCACGCCCTTGTCCTCCTCCTCGTCCACCGCGCTGCCGCCCGGCGGTCTGGAGCAGCCGTGCTGCTCAGACGGCGACAACGACTCGTTGAACTCCACCACCAACTCCAACGAGACAGTCAACTGCAGCTCGGGCTCCTCGTCCCAGGACAGCCTGCGGGAGCCCTTGCCGCCCCTGGGCAAGCAGACCTACCAGAGGGAGAGCCGCCACAGCTGGGACTCTCCGCCCTTCAACAACGACGTGGTGCAGAGACGCCAGTATCGCATAGGCCTCAACCTCTTCAACAAGTAAGTTCAGTGTGTTTTGACTGGGACAGGCATGGGAACATCCTACCTGTCTGGCCTCTACACTGGGAAAGGTCCATTCTGAAAGCTGTTACGGCCCTGTAGGTGTTTTGAATTCGATGAAAAGGACAGAAATTCCAAAGAATCAAACATAACGGAGTCTGTAAAAAAGGTTTGTAGTGAGGGCAAGTGCAGACTAAATGAAACACAGACAGTAGAAAAATGCTGGCTGTTTCATGACACGGTCTCCCAGCAGACATGAAACAACAAATTAAAACTCAAACAATAACTCACAACAATAACCCAAGGTGGCGTGTGGACGACCAGGCCAGCGGTTAAGGTCATAGAACTACTGTATATTTAATACACTGGCAAGGACCCAGGCATGGCTGCAGACATGCAACAAAACTGACATTATGGAGTCAAAAATGTGTCAATCCAGCAGATTCGTACACACCCACATAGTACTGTGAAGAGTTCAAAATAGCCTTGTTTATTCAGAACACCTGTGCGGACAGAGGTTTAGCTTTCCCTGTTGACAGCCTTGCAGCTTACAACTTACTTTTTAACCGCTCACAGAAAGCCAGAGAAAGGGATCCAGTACCTGATAGAGAGAGGCTTTGTGTCAGACACCCCGGTCGGGATTGCTCGCTTTATCCTGGAGAGGAAGGGCCTGAGTCGGCAGATGATTGGAGAGTTCCTGGGCAATCGCCAGAAACAATTCAACAAGGACGTTTTAGAGTGAGTATGAGATTAAATTAAAATATATTTCAGACTTTAGAGCACATTCAAAAAACAAAGGCCTTGTAGCATGAATGCTTTCATTAAACAAACAAAAAAATATATGTCACTCTAGAATCTTTTATGTTAGTGTCAAGTATAAATAATAGCACATTCCCTTCTCTCCATTCATTAAGCCCCAGCTCGCCAGCCCCAACCACCACCCATTTAAAATGCATTATGTAAGATCTACGTATATTGAATGATGATCTGTGGTACCTGTGTTGTGTGATTTAGCTGTGTGGTAGATGAGATGGACTTCTCTGGTATGGACCTAGATGATGCCCTGAGGAAGTTCCAGGCACAGATTAGAGTTCAAGGAGAGGCACAGAAAGTGGAGCGCCTCATAGAGGCGTTCAGGTTTGTATACTTGGCATATCATTGTTTAACTGTAGAACCACATTTTTACTTAGTGTCTAAGCTCTAGTATCATTATATTACAACAGGATTCTAGGTAGGCTATTTCAAGTTTATATATGTACTTCAACTGACTGACGATATACTTTAAGCAATTTACACATGCATCGTGCACACACCCACCCAGTGCCTTTTTAAATGAGACTCCTGTAAATTCAGCCCAGCCCCCTTGTGGGCGACATTAGAAACAGTTGCACACCAACCACATTAATGTGTTTGCTAAATATGTGTTCACTTTGACTGCGGCGTGTTTTACCATGGTTTATTTTCCCTCTCTCATATAGTCAGAGATACTGTGTGTGTAATCCACCGCTGGTGCGCCAGTTCCAGAATCCCGACACCATCTTCATCTTGGCTTTTGCCATCATCCTCCTCAACACAGACATGTACAGCCCCAACGTGAAAGCGGAGAGGAAAATGAAAATCGAGGACTTCATCAAGAATTTACGAGGTGCTGTGAAATGCAGACATGCGCTGAAGAAGCAAGCTCTGTTTTTCTGTATAAATAGCACTTCAAACTTCTGACACATGGCAGAGATCCATCATTCTGTAGGCTTGAGCACCCAGTCCCTCACCTCATGTATTTGCATTTATAACATTTCTGTATTAATAAACTATGTGTAATAGCATGCTTCATGTGTAATGGAACATCTGCACACACTGTTTGTATTGAATGTAGGGTTACAGCAGGATTTAGGTCCAGCAAAATGCTGTAAATATATAAAAATAGACATTGAACATAAATGAATTGCTCATTTACTTTTTATAGAAGTCTATGTATCTCTAGCCAAATGGAAGGCGTTTGATATGAGATAAGCAAGTCTTTCCCATGGGCATTAATAATTAAGGGGTGATAAGAGGAAATGTTCTACAGCAATGCAAATAGTCTGTTATTTAATTTAACATTACTTTCCTTTCTTTCCTGCATTCTCTGTGTTTCCATTCCAGGGGTAGACAATGGTCAGGACATTCCCAGGGACTTGCTGGTTGGGATCTACCAGCGCATTCAGAAGTGGGAGCTACGGACCAATGACGATCATGTCTCCCAAGTACAGGCAGTGGAGAGAGTTATAGTGGGCAAGAAGCCTGTACGTTTTATGGGAGAAAGTTTGAACTCATACACATATTCTAGCTAGCTAGGATTGTAGCCTGCGTGAGACCCTCCTGATGTTGTAAGCTCGCAAGATCAGGACGGCCTCTCGAGGCTAGATCGGACTAGGCCTGCATCTGTAATTAGACTTGCAATTTACAGCAGAGAATTGTTTTCCGTGATTCTGAAAGATGTGGTTTTAATGTGTATGTCTGTGTGTGTGCAGGTGCTCTCCCTTCCGCACCGTAGACTAGTATGCTGCTGCCAACTGTATGAGGTGCCTGATCCAAACAGACCTCAGAGAACCGGAGTGCACCAAAGAGAGGTCTTCCTCTTTAATGACCTCCTTGTGGTAAGACCATCCTCCCACTACTGGATCTTTGGGTCAGTTCACCAAGGCCAAAGTAATCTTCTTTTTCCTTCTGCTGTGCACCAGGTGACCAAGATCTTCCAGAAGAAGAAAACCTCAGTGACGTATAGTTTCAGACAATCTTTTCCTTTGGTGGAGATGCAAGTCCACATGTTCCAGAACTCATGTGAGAATAATATAGTGAATATAGTGAATGTCTTTTCCTCTTGTCGGAGTTCAACGTTTTCCCTCAATAATTTCCTTGTGCTGAAGTTAATGGTGAACAACACCAATTCAATACCATTTTAAAATGAGATATACTGTATATAATATATTTGTATATATGAATGTGTATATTTTATCTAGACTACCCGCATGGGATCCGTTTGACCTCAGCAGTCCTCAGTGGGGAGAGGAAGGTTCTTATCGTCTTCATGGCACCCAGTCAGCAGGACCGCACCCGTTTTGTCAGTGACCTCAGGGAGAGCATCGCTGAAGTGCAGGAGATGGAAAAGTATAGAGTGGAGTGTAAGTACCCCACCTGCTGGTCAGTGTGAGGAACTGCAACTCTGAGTGACCATGTTATAATAACGGATAGAAATGATCTCCTTGTTCACAGCGGAGTTGGAAAAACAGAAAGGTGTGATGCGGCCGAGCTTGCTAACAGGTGGAGTGGTTGGAGGAGGCGTGGGTGTGAAGAGCGAAGTGGTGAATGGCAGTCTGGGTCTGGGAAGGCCGAGTCTCGACGACAGCTACTCAACAGGAGAGGGACTCAAACGCACGGCACTCAGCTCATCTCTCAGGGACCTATCAGACGCAGGTGAGATAATAACACCATCCAGCTCCCAGAGGTGGGAAACGGCATGGTCAGAATATTCTAAAAACTGAACATCCACAGCGTGGCAATAAACCAGCTATTTATAACTGTAATTTACAGCCAGGCAGGGCAATCCTTTTATTTTATGGTCAAATATGACTATTTTATTGGTGTCAACCAACAGGCCCTTTAAATGCAGTACAGCATGAACTTAAGCAATAAAACAATAATACAAAAAGGAATAAGAAACACGATATGATGTACATGATAAATACCATAATGTAAGGTACAATTATTAAGCCATTCCCTGGAGGCTGATTTTCTTTATCCCTCTACCTTGCTTTGTACTTTCTCAGTAAAATCAGAACACTCAGAACACAGAACACTTACAGAACACTCACAGAACACTCACACTTACAGAACACTTACAGAACACTCACAGAACACAGAACACTTACAGAACACTTACAGAACACTCACAGAATACTCACAGAACACAGAACACTTACAGAACACTCACAGAACACTCACAGAATACTCACACTTACAGAACACTCACAGAACACTTACAGAACACTCACACTTACAGAACACTCACAGAACAAAGAACACTTACAGAACACTGACAGAACACTTTCAGAACACTCACACATACAGAACACTCACAAAACACTTACAGAACACTCACAGAACACACACTCTCATATTCACTTCTGCCTGCTGTTGCTACCATAAACACACTTATGAGGCATTGTGTTCTTCCACCCTTGCTTACGGGACTCTCCCAGGAAAGCGTGGTCGCAGGAACAGTGTTGGTTCCCTGGACAGTACCATGGAAGTAAGTCCCCCACTGGGGGAAGGAAGGCATGGTGTGCCCCCTTTAACTCCCTTTAACAGAGCTGCACCTCCCCCCGTCATACATCCATAATACAGAGACGGCATGCGTGTTGTGTAGACAATACATGTGTGTGTGTGTGCCCATCCTCTGCATGCCTGTGTGTGTGTTCCAGAGCATGTCCCTCCCCCCGTCCCAATCAGCCTGCGTGTTGTTGTTGCTTAACAACAAGCGTGTTTCTCCTCCCCCAGGGCTCCATCATTAGCAGCCCCCAGCCTCACCAGCGCTACCCGGTGGCCGGCGCACTGCCCGCCGTGCCGCCCTGCTGCTACGCAACAGAAGACTACCGGCCTCACCGCCCCATCCTGAGCCCCGGGACGGGGGTGGGGGGTGGGCCGGGGCAGCAACACACCACTGCTGGGAGCGCCCTTGGGGGGGGAGTCTCCAGCAGTGCGGAGAGAGCGGGCGTGGGCGGCAGCGGTGGCACCACGGGCAGCAGCAGCAGCAGCTCCTTCCTGGGCTCGCTGTTCGGCAGCAAGCGGGCCAAGCCGCCGGGGCCTCCTATTCCACCGGGGCCACCGTACCCGGCCCCCGTGGCCCCGCCCACTACGGGAGGGCCCCCTCCTCACTCCCCTTCATCGCTGTGCCAGCTGGAGGGGGGGCCCTCCAAGATCCAGGCACTCCACGCCCAGTACTGCCACGCGGGTGGCGTGCAGCCTCCGCCACCCTACTACCATCACCACCGCTACCACGTGCACGCCACGCCCCCCCCCTCTGCCATCCTGCGAGGGCCCCCGCCGCTGCCCTGCCGCGCCCCTTTTGGGCCGGGCCACCTCTCCCACCTCTCCCAGCATGGGCTAGTGGGTCGCTACGGCAACATGGTAGTGGGCTTTCCTCCCCCCCTTTCTCCTCACTCCCAGCAGCACTGTGCGGGCCCCCAGGTGGCGCTGTACCACCACCACCACCAGCAGCAGCAGCAGCACCACGCGCTGCAGCCCACACACTCGCTGAGAGGGGGCGCCGTCAAGCCGCTGCTCACGCTGTCCCACTCGCACCCGCACCCGCACGCACACTCCCACACGCACCCCGGACACGTGCACACGCCGCACCCGGCGTCCACACAGCCGCACCCCCAGACGCACTTCGCCTTCGGCACGCTGCCCCACCAGCAGCCATCGGCCACCGGCGCCAGCGCCAGCTGCCACGCTACCCACAATGCACTTCACTCAGCCTCCGGCGGCCCGTATCTGCCCCAGTACCCTCCGCTCTCCTCCATCCCCCCTCCCCCACCGCACTCCCCTTTACCCCCCCCTTCCTCCCCCCTTACCCCTCTTACGCCTCTCTCCCCTCACCCCCCCCAGCACCCCGGGCAGCCCCAGCAGGGGGGGCCGCCGGCCACGGGAGCTGGGGCCACGGGCACCGGGGGCAGCTCCTCCAAGTCCAAGCCTATCAACCGGATAAGCACCGTGGTGTGAGCCGCGAGCGGGAGCAGCGCGGGGGGGAGGCGGGCGGGGCCCGGGCCAGGTCCAGGGCCGGCAGGACGGACAGCAGCAGCACCGCCAGCGACAAGAAAAAGCGCAGCCTGCTCCGCCTCTGCTACTTCCACCTGCGTTTCCCACACATGTAGGCGGGAGACGGGAGGTGTGTGTGTGTGTGTGTGCGTGCGGGGGGGGGGGGGGGGGGGCGGGCGCACACACA
>JAODTR010000022.1:3689905-3730689 GCA_025399935.1 Amblyopsis rosae | reverse complement strand
CGCCCCCCCCCCCCCCCCCCATGCGCACACACATCGTATCAAACAGGTAAAGCTAACACGCTCTAGTACATTCCCGTACACAAACACAGAGATCTGTAGTCGTGTAAGTGTAAGTCGAGGCTACATCTGTGCTGTTAATATGGCCTCGATCCTAATTCTGTGCGATCTTGTTCTGTAGATTTACTGTGAGAGAACACCCAGACTGTTTACATACGTAACATAACACTGACACACAGACGATCGTATAGGAGACAAGCTGCTTTTAGATGGATGTAAAAAAATAAAAAATAGGAAAAAAAATTAAGACGAAGCCACTGATTACAGTCCACCTGGGTCTTGCAAATGGTTGCCAAAAGAAAATCCCCTGACTTTGCAATAATTTCCTTGGCCCTATGATGTCTTTGTCCTTTCCTGCAGATTCTGCTTTGCTGAAAGGCATCTTTTTCTGATGGGGGCCTTAGATATGTTTGCTTTGTCTTCAAACTTTTTTGAACAGTGCACGGTTTTCTGGCTTTTGCTCAGTGGTCTTTTACATGTCAACAAAAGCCATACGGCGTCATGATGATTAAAAGGCATTCCTTGGGGTGTGGGAATTAATGAAACAATAATTTATTTGAATGTTTTTGAAGCTTTTTTGCTGTTGTATTGATATTATTATATACCTGCTATGAGTATGATGAATATTGTCCGATAAATGTTTGGATCAGTGAATAACTATATCAGCAAATGTTCATGTGTACATGATTATAGAGAGTATATGCACATACTGTATATTAATTCCCTCAGTTACACAAAAACTGCTTGAGGGTGTTATGGTATGTGTGCTGTGATTTATTGCCATAGTATAAATATCGCCATTTATTTATTTTTTACAAATTATTATAAAAATGCATTTATTATTATTAAAGATGTTTTGGCTCCCCAATATATATATTTTGTTTGAGGAGTAAATGTGAGTAAAGGGCAAGGACCCAAATAGGGGAATTTTTTTTTACTGGCTCCCAGAGAAAGAATTACAATAGTTTTATTTTTAAATTATATATAAGGTTCCCTCTAAAGGCAAAGGGCTTCAACGTGGCCATAGGTATAATTTATCTAAGAGAGCTGTTATTCCCCCAAACAATCAGCCCATGCTCACTTTTTAGTCAGTTCAAAGTTACTCATTGAGTGTTTTTGACAATCTATGTCCTTGGAAGAGCACGCTTTTACATGCAGTTATGTTATGTGGTTTTGCACACAAGAGATGTCTTAAATCAGAAATGGCCTTTTTTCTAACTCTCCCTCTCTTCTTACATTTTGGATATCTCAGCATCCAATACTGGGGTTTTTGTTTTGGTTTGTTTTTTAACGCAATGGGAATTAAGAATGTAAGGTAATGTATATCTTTGATTTTTCTTAGTTCTAGGTTGTGCTGTTTTTTTGTACTACACTTTTTGTAGTGTACTGAGGTGGATTAGAATCAGTGCTATTGATTATGATACTGCGGTAAAACTAAATTTGATTTACAAGAGGGTTAATGGATGATGGTGGGAGAAAACAGAGCTTCAGGATGAGACATCAATTGAACTAGCTACAAACAGAAAGATTCTTGAAATAAACAAAAACACATCAAATACCTAAAGGTTCAAGAATTGAGACATGATGTTTGTGTGGAGATATTTTGAATGTGGTGTGTTTATAAGTTTTAGGGATATGTGTTGGCGAACTATTGCTTTTTATGGTGTCTTTTTGATTCTTCTTGCATGAGTATATCTGCACTTATTGGATGGACTGTACTGTATAAATCTGAATGTACATATTATATTAAACAGGCTTCTCAACCATTATGGGTTAAATTACTCCCCTATAGCCGTTCAGGTGTGTGCATTTAAGTGCCACGTGTACATACAGTATAAGGTGTGATACAGGAGATAGCCAAAATTAAAATACATTTCCCCCTCTTATTTTAGACTGAAGGTGAGTGACCATGGATACATTCTTAAGCCTACAAGTGTTTATATGTCAGAGCGCTTATTGCTATAATTTTAAATATAGGATCTTCATTTTTTTATTTGTGTATGTATTATGTGTGCTGAAGGAATAGAGATATAAGATGTGAATATTTATTGCTTCTCATAAATTAAAAGGTATCCTTGCAGTTATATAGATTGTGTCTTTTATTTCTTAATGTGTAATGCCGCATACAAAGTAATGTATGCACACATTAGCTAGACAGGTCCTACTTTAAGTATAATAATGCAGTAAATTTGAAGTAGGCTATGTTATGTGGCAAATACAGTGGCCACGCAATCCACATTTGGAGGTTTCTTATGATATAGATATTTCATAATAGACTGATGCAACATCTAAATTATTTACATTATCGAAGCCTACAGTTGCAAAACAGACTGCATTCATATGAAGATGAGATATGCAATTAGTCTATATGTAAAGTAATTCAATATGACTTTCTGACAACACAAGCCCACCAGCATCTTAGACCAAAACAAATATTTGTGTAAATAACCATGAAACAAATTGGAAATATATTTAGCATATTGTAAAGAATATTTATAATTTGTACAGAAACACCTCTCCCTTCAATGCATATAGGCTGCTTTCTCAAAGGCCCCGCACTACAGTACGTATTGTAAACACACTGGCTAGGAAATTGTTCTGTGGTGCATTGTGCACCACTTTGTGATCCTAATCACAGAGCCAGGGCTGTGATTAGGATCACAACACCAGATATTTGTTTTATCACACACAGAACGGGAAGCTATGGACCGCAAAGAGATAGTTGGCAAAATGAATTATCTTACAATTGCTTATTATGCCTTTAACTTGACGCAGTTACAACATTTTTGATACTTGTTCTATTAAAAAGTTCTTATATTTGCATTAGAATAGAGCAGTTCTTTTTTTATGATACATTTTCATGTGATAATGTTCCATCATCAGGTTGTAAATCCATTACACATTGAATATCAAACTAAAAGCTTGACTTGTCAGAAAAGTCACAATAGGATATTTACCCCAAATAATTTGTCTATAATGTATTATAAAAGAGAAGAGGTTAATAGACTATTAATGCAAACGCATTTCACAAGATATGCTATAAATATGATGTCCAGGCCTATTCAATTAGCGGCCCGTGGGCTAAATGCGGCCCACCAACTGCCCCCATGTGGCCCACGAGGGGATTGCACCCTTAACCACTACATTAATTCATTATAGCCTATACCACTTGACTATACGAATGAAGTCAATACAATATTGTAAATTAGTTATTATTAACTATTCTACAGCCAATACATCATGACATAGCCTGTTTGTAAATTTAATGTAGCAGTCAGACCTAATCAACGCGATTAAATTAGTCTTTAGAGTGACTTATTGTCGTGTGTGCGCATACTGTAGCTCCCGAAGATCCTGTTAAGGATGAGGATAATATTATTATGATTGGGTATGGTACTTGTCTCATTTAAACCCATACCGGTATGAATACCTGAAAAACTACTTTTTTGACAGACGGTCTATTGAGCAAGTCATATATCAATAAACGACTCAACGTATTTTACAATACATATTTATAGGCTATTTTACATACTGCGGTTGTTCGCTTGGGTTATTATCATCATAGGTTATTATTATCGGTACTATTTTAAAGAGGGCGAGAAAACGTGGAAGGATTATTGTTCTCATTACAGTGCGTAAATATGACGTAGCTGGCTATGGTAGCTAGTCGCCTCGAGACTTGAGGTTGTGCTTCGGCCGTGATAAAAAACTAAGATGGCGTCTCGTTAAGAATGATAGAATGGTCCGAAGCATATGATAGTGATGGTTAGGAATTGATTGATAGTCACCTAAACGACTATGTTTCAGATAATTGTATGAACCTTATGTGTAGTTTCCTTGTACCTGTGCACTTTCCGAAACAGGATATATGGTGAAGTACGGCCGAAAACGGTTAACTTTGCTAGCTAGAAGCAGTTGCTAGCCAACTGGACCAAGCACAGCTGGCCAACGTTAGCTAACCAGCAGTCAGTCAGTCACCACCACAACAACAGAGGAACGACAAATCCTATAATTCCCCGGGACTTCGAGGTGTCTACGGGTCAGTCCACATACTTTAACCAGTCATATTAGTTACTCCATAGTTTTCTGTGTGGTGATTCTTGTTGGGGCTACGCGTGGACGCTAACGTGCCATTATAAAACTACTGACCACTAGGAAACGTTTGCTTAGTTTCCTTGTAGCTAATATCATACACACTGATTACCTAGAGCAGACTATGGGAGGTGATGGGTCTTGGCTGTAAAATAAAGTGGAGGCCGCAGTGCTAACGTTAGCAGTAAGCAGCCCGTCGTGACCCAGTGCTAAACAATAGAGTCTGATTGAGTCTACACGGTTCTGAGATAGGGGTTAAACAACCCAATACGATTACTACAAAACAAAAATGAATGAGCTCACAACTTTTTAATTGTTCACAGTGCTATTGTAACAGTTGTCTTTTGCAGCTCACGTTAGTTACAACCATAGTCTCGTTTACTAGCTAACTAGCTAAGAGCTTCCAGTTATTTGATATGTTATTTTTGATTGAGTTTAGGACGTTAGGCTACGTATATTTGGTACTGTATTCAGACCTCTGCTGCCAATAGTTTTTAGACCGTATGATTAATACCGTACTACCGTACTGTTATGTCACCTGCGAATGGTGGTGCTCTTCATGGCCTTTTTTATACTACTGCCTTCCACGCCATTGTTTGTGTTTAGGCCCTTGATGAATCATAGTTTATTAGACACATAATAATGTTTCATTTTTATTTTCAAGCGGTTATGTTGTGTACAGTGACATTGGGAAAGTTCTTGGACTGAATTGATATGGAACTAGTACTACATATATTTTTCCCCTTTTTTACACATATTTAATGTAGTTAAAATAATTCTTCCAAATTCATGTTTATATACAACATGTGTCCATAACAGTCCATCATGTTTAATGTGTGCATATAATTATTGTTGTTCAACCTAGGCCTGTTGAAATCATTAGAGCATGGCGTTTGTTTTGTTGTCTGTTGTTGGGGGAAAGGGGACAAGATACACCTCTTCCTCTGTTAAGGACTGCCTCAGTTGTTGACAATGTTAAGGGTTGGGCTCAAGTTAAATATGTTAAATACGTAAAATATGTTTGATAAAATGCTGACATTTTGAAAGTTTTAGATTTTAATGTGCAATACTTCAAAGGACCACGTGTGTGTGTGTGTTGTGGTGAAAGTAAACAATAATAGGCTATTGCTTGACAAAACCATAAAACATTGTTATGCATTCATAAGTCAGAAATAAACTAGTAAGATATTAATAGGCTATATACAATGTTAAGACTAATTTATCTAGTCTGATATGTAATTTGACACCATTTCTAAGATTTGATTAATGACCTTTGTTTAAATAAGTCAAACCTGTCTGTATACAGTGGGTAGTTAATAAAAGTGTATTCTAACAACAATGTACATTTGACTTTCAGTAAATCTGCTTGAGGTAATTCATTTTTATTTTCTTTATGTATTTTTAATTAGTTCTTTTTGCCTTCCTGTTGCTAGGGCAATGGAAGGGGAAGAGTTTGTGCCTCCTCCGGAGTGCCCAGTCTTTGAGCCGACATGGGAGGAATTTCAGGATGCCATGGGCTACATTGCAAAGATCCGTCCTATTGCAGAAAAGTCTGGAATCTGCAAGATACGACCACCGCCGGTATGTTTACACATTTAGTATTTAAAGATTCATTCATTACACAACTGTGGCTCCTAAGTTCTCATCGCTTCTCTCTAGGACTGGCAACCACCCTTTTCAGTGGAATTGGACACCTTCCATTTTACACCCCGTATCCAGAGACTTAATGAACTTGAGGTTTGTTTGTTTTCGAGTGATGACAAATTATTTGTAGAACCGTTGATTCGGTTCATATAAATTGTGTCTATACTTTGTCTAGGCGGAGACACGGGTGAAGTTGAATTACTTGGATCGCATTGCAAAGTTTTGGGAGATCCAGGGATCCTCTTTGAAAATCCCAAACATAGAAAGGCGCATACTTGACCTCTTTGGTCTGTCAAAGGTCAGAACATGTTTGTGATCTTGTTGTCATTCTTGGGGTTGCTGTTGCCATGCTATAATTCTCTGGTGGAACAAGTGGATGAATCAATATTTTTGCCCTTCTCCAGATAGTGACAGAGGAAGGAGGGTTTGAAATGATCTGTAAGGAGCGCCGATGGGCTCGTGTGGCCCAGAGACTTGGCTACCCAACAGGCAGGAACATAGGCTCTCTCCTGCGTTCGCACTATGAAAGGATTGTCTACCCGTTTGAAATGTTCCACTCAGGGGCCAGCCTGCCGGTAATGACAAACACTGTAATTGTTTTTGTTCATAGGTTAATAGATTTGTACAGTGTTTTATTGAAAAGAGTGTTCTGCTTTCATGTTTAAACCACGTTTGGTTCTAGTCATACAAGCCAAAGCACTATGATGGTGAGGAGGTGGACAGGGAGTACAAGCCCCACTCCATCCCTTTGCGCCAGTCAGTCCAGCCTTCTAAAACGAGCAGCTATGGACGCAGAGCCAACCGCTGCCAACCAGATGTGAGTAGGAGCTCCCGTACAGCTGTTTGTATTCATTTGAATGACTTTGGTTATTTGAAAAGCCAAATTTTTCCAGGAAAATTGGTGTGTGTGTGATATATTTTAATTAAATGTGGTAATTATTCATACACAAGCAAAATGCCACGAATGAAACTTGAAAGAGGAAAGATGTTTTTCATAAAAATAGTATGTCCCTATATGAAATCTTCTGTCAGCTTGACAGACATTTCACTTACTGTATCCTGTACTGATGATGGAAGTCAAAGGTGCTTTTGATAGATGTTACCCTATTAAGCGACTGTCACACCCTGAAGGCATATGTGCACTTCAAATAAATGCAGCCCAGCACAGCATACTCACTGCAATGTTGTTTGATATCGGAGTGGACTTGCACTGTATGTGAAATCCAAAACAGAAGAAACTGCAAATTATACAGGTGGATGACCATTATTCAGTTTTATAAAAAAATGTAATTATAATTTCTAGTCTTAAGTGTTGTGATATCTAGCTATATTTCCAAGGGAACACCTCCCCTGTACTGCTGGGGGCACATTGAGTCACAAGGGCACATTCAATTAAAATTTCTGACAATGTTCTGACCGGTGACCGGTATTGTGGTTTCTTATGTGAATAGAAGTTCACAGGTGACATGTTTTGATCAAAATGCTGAATAAATGTATGACATTTGACATCATGACTAAAAAAACCTATACCATTAAAGTAGCTTAGCTGCCAATATAAAACATTGTTATAGATGAGAATCCTTGAGTGTGCACCATGCAAGTGTGGTGTATTTTATTTATTTTTTACCCCACACCCCCTCCTTCCCACTGGCTTTTTGGTACGTTGAAGATGTGATGATGCACTCCAGAACGCATCGCAGCATGCTGGCTCTGTCCTTCCATGCTGCTAACCTAGGCCTAAACTGCTGCCGTTGCTCTCCGTTCTGTGTTTTATGTTGTTCATCTGCATTTCTTTCTTTCTTCCTTCCTTCCAGGTAGACTCAAAGATGCATTTCATATGTTATGCCATACTGTAAAGACGTGTACAGAGCCCTTTCTTTGATAAAGCACATCTTTTCTGTTTGTTAAATGGTTTACATAATATTTTAATGCGAACAAATCATTTGTTGCACCCCTGAGCTTTCATGACCTTGCAATTGATGTTGAGGTACTCACTAATGGATTCTAATTTTAGTTTGAATTACATGTATTTATATCTGTGCCTCATTTTCTCGTATATTGTAAGCAAAGTTTATATAAACAATCTTTGAAGATTTTTCATGTGAGATTTGTATGTCAGTTTCAGATAAATCCTTACCAATTAGCTAATGAATGGAGATTGTTTATAATTTTAAACAAGTATCTAATTTTATGGTAGACTATTTTGAAATGTGATTTATTGGCCTGCATAATTAGTAGAGCTGTGTATTGGCAAGAATCTGACGATACCATATGTATCACATATGGGGCCACAATTCGATATATTATGATACTGTAAGCAAGGAAATATATTGCGATGTGTAATCTTTCAAAACTGTCAGCAATGCTAATGTGTGGCGCTGGTGCAAAAAATACCAAACACTTATGAAAACTTGCTCAGCCACTTCAGATGGAAAGGAGATTTAAGTTAAATCTGTTAACAAGCATCTTTCCTCTCTTTTGAGGTTAATGTATTTAATGTATATATTTTTTTCAAACATTTGTATACAAATTTGTTTTTATAGATACCGTGATATAGACTGTCGATACAAACCTTTATATTGCGATACGCCGGTGTGTCGATATTTTCTTACACCCCTAATAATTAGACATTTAAAGTGGTGCATTTATATAACATTTTTATATAAGCCCTGCATATAGAAAAGACAACATGAAATACCGTGAGAAATGAATGTGTGACGGTATGCCATTTTGAAATAATTCCGCTATTTCTTTCTAGTCTTAACTGGGAGATAGAAATCATTATCTGTATCTGCAGAGGCTTGCTGGATCTTCAGGTGTTTATTTTTCTCAACCAATGTTGGTTTTCTTCTCTGCTGGCATCCCTCCCTCTTCCTCCTCCTTTCCTCCTCTTGTCTTAGTTTATTGTTGCTGTTGTTGTCTCCCCTTGCAGGGTCCAGAGGGTGTGGCCCCCCATCCTCTCACTACTGGCTCTCAACTCAACTCTGCGGTACTGAGCTCACTCCACTCCTTCCACTGACTCTTCCTAGGCCTTTGCCACGCCATGTGCAAATGTCCCATTTTAACTAACAAAATAATAACGTGTTTCCCATATCAAAGTCATAAAATGTACAATGGCTTGATTCTCAATGAAGGGTTGGGGTCTAAACACATGGTTTCACTATTGACAAGGTTCTGTTAAGGTTCCCTAACAAACAATTGGCATTTGTAACTAGGCAACAGTGCCACAGTTTTGGTCATAGTGGTGGTTGGGCTTGAGTCAGCCATACTTTTCTATGGTTACATTTTTATTTTATTTATTTAGTTTTTTTTCTCCTCTCTTAAACTTTCACTACACATTCTTAATTACTGTAAGAGGCCAGATCTGGATCTTGGAGCAACTGCTGCTACTTGTCTTTAACAGAACAACTCTTACTGTTGTAGAAACCTTTCTCTTTCACTCATACCATCTCCTGATTGCTCTTGACCTTGCTTAAATTCCGGGCCGTTTTGTGTGTCTGTGCTGCTCTGCTATTGCTCTTGCTGTCTGCTCACCTACTGCAGCATCGTTCTGTGGCTGCATGCATTCTATTTAAGTACATCTTCAGTTAAAACAGCCAGTAGGTGTAGTTTAACAAGCCTCCTCTAACATACTGCCATGTAATCGGTCAAATATTTGCAGTATGTAACCATGGGGCCATGAAGTGCAGTATTGCATTTCATTGTTTGTGAAGTAATAAATAATGTAGGTCTTATAAGGCCTGTGCCCACAGCTGTGTTTGCACTGTAATTACAGTTGTCCTGCATGATGGTAAGTGATTGCATCTGCTTTATGATTGACTCACGGTGGATGCTTTGTCATGGTGGTGGGTCCTCCCATTTGAGCTGTCACGGCGATAACCTCACCCTTCCCTTCTAACCTAGCGGTACTCTTTGTGATGCGGTGTTGTGCACCACCTATTGTAATTCTACTTTGTCCCTGACCTAGACCATTGCTTTGCTCTCTGTGTGCATTGGAGAGTCATTTTAAGACATCTTGGATGGTCCACGCTCCTGTGTGCTGACCTCTGCATTCTGCCCGCAGCCTGAACCTACAGAGGAGGACATAGAGAAGAACCCAGAGCTGAAGAAGCTGCAGATCTATGGGGCCGGACCTAAAATGATGGGCCTCGGTCTGGTGGCTAGGGACAAAGGCCTCAAGAAGAAAGGTAGGCTCAACTCAACAGATGGGCCCAGGGTACGTAGAAAATATTCTAAAGCACACTGGTCTGTTCGTCTCCAGAATGGCCCTCGTGGTATGTGTGCATGCCCCCTCCCCCTTCACCCAGAGCCTCGCACATTAGTTCCAATGTATAAACATGCACCTTCAGTGCACTGCAGTGGAGGAGCTTCTGCCTGGGAGGAAGGCTCTGTTTTTATCAGGACAAGTGAAGCGTGTGCGTCTGTCTCGCTGGTGAACACTGCTGCTCCTCCTAGACGAGCTGCCTCAGACCGTCACTATGCGGGACGGCTCCTCCGCGGCAACCGCCACTCCCGGCGAGCCCTCGGCCGCGCAGCAGCCAGCAGAGGGCGACGGGGGCGCGTCTGGCCCCCCGCCGCCCCCCGCCACCGTCTCCGTCAAGCCTGAGGTGAAGGAGGAGGAGCCGGGCGAGGAGGGGCTCAAGGAGGAGGCACAGGACGAAGAGGACGGACCCTGTACCAAGATGACCATGAGGCTTAGGCGCAACATCAGCAACCCGCAGTTTGTAAGTAGGACAGAGGCTGCATTTCCTGATCAACTTCATCATTCACGTAAGGTGAATATAGTACCTTCCAGTCACTTGATTGACAGCGAAGCCTCCCCGAACACCACCGACACTAAGTCATCTTCCCCCTGTGTTCTGTCTGAGGTGGATAACTTTGTGTGTCGGATGTGTGGCCGTGGCGACGAGGACGAGAAGCTCATGCTGTGTGACGGCTGTGACGACAACTACCACACCTTCTGCCTGCTGCCCCCGCTCTCTGAGCCCCCCAAAGGCAACTGGCGCTGCCCCAAATGTGTGGCAGAGGTAAGGGGGACCGCTGAGGAATATTTCTCCACGGTGTGTGTGTGATCGTTGAAATAGACACGAGTCGTTCCTTAGCTCACGCCCACACCTCCATGTTGTCGTCTGTCTTTCCCCGCAGGAGTGCAAGAGGCCTGCCGAGGCGTTTGGCTTTGAACAGGCGACGCGGGAGTACAACCTGCAGAGTTTTGGAGAGATGGCCGACACGTTCAAAGCAGATTACTTCAACATGCCCGTTCATGTAAGTGCATCCAGTTACTGTGTCGCTTGTCTGCTGTGAATCTGGGCTCTGTCTGCAAGTGCTAATAAGAGAGCAATGTGTGTAGATGGTTCCCACGGAGCTGGTGGAGAGAGAGTTCTGGAGGCTCGTCAGCAGCATAGAAGAGGATGTCACCGTTGAGTACGGCGCAGACATACACTCCAAAGAGTTCGGCAGTGGTTTCCCCATGAACAATGGGAAAAGGCACCTCACCAAGGAAGAGGAGGTATGTGGAAACAGTTGTGGGGTGTTAAGGTGACACTTGGCCTTGGATCCTCTAACCTGACATGCCAGTTGAACAACTCCGTCTGAGGAGCCGTACATTGAACCTACTTGTGAATGGCAGGTACAAAAAATACATGGCAGTTTTTTGGATGAACCATCTGGTCGTCTTTGCTGTGGGCAAACCTAAACCACGCCCATATAGCTATAAACATGACGCTGCTCGGACACACTGAAAATGATTCCTAGGCTTTTCAGACTGATTCTCACGGCGACAATAAACTGAAGATCGCCTATTTGATCTCCACATTTTTCTCACAAGCTCGTTGTTTAAGAACGTAATTCTGCTTAAAAGTGCACTTGACGTCTGTGCTAGGGCAAGGGGTGGAGAACTGAGTGTTGTAGCGTAGGAGTAAAGATTGCCGACGATCACAAAAACTGTGATATCACACCATCTCTTGCTTGCTTCCCTTCAGGAATATGCACGCTCTGGCTGGAATCTGAATGTAATGCCGGTACTGGAGCAGTCCGTCCTGTGCCACATCAACGCAGACATCTCTGGGATGAAGGTGCCGTGGCTGTACGTCGGCATGGTGTTCTCAGCCTTCTGCTGGCACATCGAAGACCACTGGAGCTACTCCATCAACTACCTGCACTGGTGAGCTGCTCACTGTCTGTCCATCATCACACGGCTTCTCATTGGTTGGTGGGGGATGAATGTAACGGTCTGTGTTGCTGTCCAGGGGTGAGCCTAAGACGTGGTACGGGGTTCCCGCCATTGCGGCGGAGCTGCTCGAGGACGTGATGAAGAAGCTGACCCCGGAGCTGTTTGAGTTCCAGCCCGACCTGCTCCACCAGCTGGTCACCATCATGAACCCTAACATCCTCATGGCGCACGGCGTGCCGGTCAGTCACCTACACACGCCATGTAGATACTTGTCATGTACAGCGTCTGTTGGCTAAATGGAAATGTATAAACGCGCTGAGCTCACAAGCATTTGATTGGCAGGTTGTGCGAACCAACCAGTGTGCGGGAGAGTTTGTCATCACCTTCCCCAGAGCCTACCACAGCGGCTTCAATCAGGGATATAACTTTGCCGAAGCTGTCAATTTCTGCACTGCAGATTGGGTAAATAAACGTCCTCCTTTTCACTGAGAATTCCTGCTGGACACCTGTGTCCTTATGCTCACTCTCTGTCCGTCTGTTTGCTCTCAGCTCCCTGCAGGTCGCTCCTGTATTGAGCACTACCGGCGTCTGCGGAGGTACTGTGTGTTCTCCCACGAGGAGCTCACGTGTAAAATGGCCGCCTGTCCCGAGAGGCTTGACCTCAACCTGGCAGCCGCTACGCACCGAGAGATGTTTATCATCGTGCAAGAGGAGAGAAAACTCCGGAAGAGCCTCATGGAAAGGGTGAGATTGTGGGATTTATCCTTTTTTTGTTTTTCATTTCATGGTTTGACTGAAGTTTATATAATTCCTGATAAGATTTTGTAATCACCATTTGTCATGGTTGTTTGTTTTAACAGTCTTATGCTATATGCTGTAACACAAGGAAGTGAGTTTTGCTGGCTTAATTATCTAGTTCTGTGAGCTTATGTCTAGTGTCCTTGGCTGACAAATGAAAGTATAAGTCTTGTGCCTCTACAAATGCTGTCTCTTGTTACCTGCAGGGCATTACCGAAGCAGAGAGGGAGGCGTTTGAACTGCTGCCAGACGATGAGAGGCAGTGTGATAAATGCAAGACCACGTGTTTTCTGTCTGCTCTCGCCTGCTCCAACTGTCCAGAGCGCCTGGTCTGCCTCTACCACACTCAGGACCTGTGTAACTGTCCCACAGATAAACTCTACCTCAGGTATTTGATGTCGTTGTCACGGCAGCGTTGACACAATGGCTTGTGTTCTTGCACATTTCCATGAACCGTGTCTTCACTAAGCCACGTGGTCTCTCTTTAACACAAATGTGTATGTGCTGCCTTTAGGTACAGATACACTTTGGACGAGTTGTTGGCTATGTTGCACCGACTAAAGGTTCGGTCGGAGTCCTTTGATTCCTGGGCCAACAGGGTGAAAGAAGCACTTGAGCAGGAAGAGGGAAACAAAATAGGTATGTTCCAGTGTCTTTTGTTAAACCCCTACGTTCGGTATAATGGTCATTTGCTATTACATAAATATTGCACAATGTTGTTGAGCTAATTATTTCAATGTCAGATTTAAGGGTTTCATCTTTAATTGAGTGTAGATTTTGTGATATTTCTACAAAATGGAATTTGATGGAGAATTGTCTCCATGTCAAAGGAATTAGTGATCTGGAGGTGCTAAAGAAGGAAGCCACAGAGAAGAAGTTTCCGGACAATGAGCTCCTTCAGAAACTCAACAATGTTTTCAAAGACGTACAGCATTGCAACGAGAAAAGTGCTAAGCTCCTTTCTAAGCCCACAGAGAGGTAACAATTGAGCTCAGTCACACGAACATCCACTGTCCACTAATGGGGTTATGGAGTGGTGCACATTCACTTCTCTCTGCCTGCTGTTCTCTTCCAGTGGAGGCAAGATGAGCTTGGAGGAGCTCAGGTTATTAGTGGAGACCATGCAGAATCTTCCCTGTGTGATGAGCCAGATGGAGGAGGTCCAGGTGAGATAAAGCAATAGCAAGTAGGCCCTTAGGGTATGTACACAAGAAAATATACTGATGTTATTTATAAACAATTTTTCTTTATGGAATCTCAGGTGTGTTATAGCGCCCGCATTTCCCTAAATGTTTATTACAACACAAATGGTGGAATGGCAGAGCTTAAAGGCCCAGGTATACTTTCCACGTCCGGAACGTGGAGGTCTGCGGACTGTACACGTGACCTAAATATCGTCACTGCATACAGTCCGCACCTCCGAAATGTTCTGTTTGTGCAGCCGTGCATGCTGACAGGCTGAAGCCCACTTCAGATGGCAATGGATGTTCTAACCTCACAAATGAGCGTTCTAGGCGTATAAAACATTTCTATAAGTATTATTCACGGGAAACAATATATGCACATAGAAATAGTATAGTGCTTATTCCTATGCATGTTTATTGTATACGTAAATCGCCGATGCGTGAAGTATGCTTGGAACAGACAGAGTGCTCCCGTTGTGCGAGGCCACGCATTTGTTAGTATGCTTGGGCCTTAAGCCAGATGTTAGTAGAGAGCAATGCACGTGTTTGCGTTCAGCCACAAGGGTAAATCCAGACTCAAGTCCAGACAGGCAGACACGGTTCCCCTGTTAACATTCAGAATGAGCTGAACCAGACCAGAGCCTCCCATGCGTTCCCTTCATCTCCCCCTGGTCTCGTCGTAGGCGGTCCTGAGCACGGTGGAGGGCTTCCGCAGCCGCGCCAAGGCCGCGTGCGGCGAGCGGGACTGGCGTAGGGACTCCCCCGCCCCGGAGCAGCTGCTGGCCCTGCTGGAGCAGGGGGCCGCCCTGCCCGTGGACGTCCCAGAGTGGCGCCTGCTGCGCGGGCTGCAGGAGCAGGGCCGCTGGCTGGGCCAGGTGCGGCGCACGCTGGGCCCCGAGGGCGGGGACCAGGGCGAGGTGACCCTGGCCGTGCTGCGCAGCCTAATGGAGACCGGCTGCAACGTGCCGCAGAGCGTCTCCGTGGAGACGGCCATGGCGGAGCTGCAGGAGCTGCTCACCATAGCGGAGCGCTGGGAGGAGAAGGCTCAGATCTGTCTGGAGCAGCGGTGAGGCGGCACGCCCTTCTCTCCGCTCCCGCCGGCCAAACCGGTCGGCTCTGTTCTCACGGGCCCGGCTCGCTGCCGCTAATGCTAACGCTGCCTTTTGTGCTCGCAGGCAAAAGCACCCGCTCTCTACACTGGAGGCCATCGTGAACGAAGCTCAGCTCATCCCCGTCAAGCTGCCGAACATCCTGGCCCTGCAAGGCTGCCTGAGCAGAGCCCGGGCCTGGGTCACGGACCTGGAGGAGATCCAGGTGAACACCGCTGCTGCTAACAACGCTGCGCTGCTGCACATTGGTGTAGGCGCTGCAGCTAAAGCCCTGTTCTTCCTCCGTGGCAGAACGGGGAGCACTACCCGTGTCTGGACGACCTGGAGGGCCTGGTGGCCATCGGCAGGGACCTGCCCGTCTGCATGGAGGAGCTACGGCAGCTGGAGCTGCAGGTGGCCAGCGCCCACTCGTGGAGGGACAAGGCTAGCAAGACCTTCCTGAAGAAGAGCAGCCAGCACAGCCTGCTGGAGGTCAGGGGCTCAGCGGGAGCTGGGGTGGGGTATGAGGGGGGAGGAGTTGGGGGTGGGGGATATAGGCTGTTGCAGGATGGGGAAGTCCCATGGAAACCAGAGAGGCTGGCTAAGCTTCAGACACAGCATAGCTTACACCTACAGTGAGCTGTGCCACAGTCCCGAGGGACCGTGTCTAGTTTTGAGGAAGTGAAAGGTGTATTGTGTTCCTGGTTGCATAGCAACACCCCTGCCTCACACAGGGTATTGAGAGAATTGCACACCCGGCTGTTCTCAGAGTGCTGACCTGCAGGGTTGCTCTTTAGGTGCTGTGTCCCTGCGCCAAGAGGAAGGAGAGGGGAGAGGAGGCGGGGCCACTTGGCGAGCCCCTGGACGCCTCAGACACCAACACGCTGGGCCTCTCTGCCCAGGACCTGCGGGACCCCGGAGCCATCGTGAGTCTGCGCTCTAGCGCCCTCTTGTGTTAGCCTTGTGATGAGACTGCTGTGGTCGTGTGAGCTCCAGTTTCATCAGTCTGGAAACCCCTCAGTTCAAAAGCAGTGGCGCTGATAACATTTTAAACTTCAATCAATCAAAATGTATTTATTAAGCACTTTTAAAATGCACAAAGGGCTGTACAGAAAGAATAAGTAATGAGATACATAGATCACACACAGCCAAAGTTTAGATAAAACGGTAACAGGAGACAAAAAGGTGGGTTTTCAGAAGGTCTTTAAAAACAGCCAGTGAAGTCTGTCTAATGGGCAGAGGTAAAGCATTCCAAAATGTAGGAGCTGCCACAGCAAACGTTTAAACGTTTAAGCTTTGTTGTGGGCACATTCAGGAGGAGTTGATCAGCTGACCTGATGGGGAGGCTGGGTGTATACGTCCTTCTGTACAAATGAACTACCTACCTTCATCCAACCTAATCAGTATGTATAATCAGCTAGCCACTGACTAGCGTTATTGTTTTCTACACGGGTGACAGACGCTTTAGTGTCGAGGGGTTCCACAATCCAAACTAATAGTCGTAGCCAAATGAAATCGGGGGGCGGTCCCTGTAAACATTGAATCCGTTGAATCAGGTCTGAAATGGTTAATTGGAGTGAAGGGCGGTGCTTATAACACGACTGCCATCCGTATCCATGAAGGTGTGTCGACTCCATGCTCTGTGTGTCCAGGTGATGGCGTTTAAAGCAGGGGAGCACCAGGAGAAGGAGGCTCTGCTGAGGCTACAGAAGGTGAACATGCGTAAGGCTGGCCCTGCCACCAAGGAGGACAAGGAGGACAAGGAGAACGGGAGGTGGGAGGAGGCCATGGAGCTGACCCCCCCCAGCCAGCCGGTGAACTCTGTGAAGGAGAACGGCAGCGGGCCGTGCCCCCAAACGGCTTGTGTGTGCGGGGAGCAGCCGCGCGCCCCGCAGCTCCGCTGCCACCTGTGCAAAGACTGGTTCCACGGCGGGTGCGTGGCCTTCCCCACGCTCCTCCCCTCCTCTGAGCCCTCCACCAACCCCCTCTGCTGGTGGGACTGGGACGCTCGCTTCCTGTGCCCGCGGTGCCAGCGCTCGCGGCGCCCCCGCCTGGAGACCATCCTGGCCCTCCTGGTGGCGCTGCAGAGGCTGCCGGTGCGGCTACCCGAGGGGGAGGCCCTGCAGTGTCTCACGGAGCGCGCCATCACCTGGCAGGGGCGCGCCAAGGACGCCCTGGACACGCCGGAGCTGCGGCAGGCGCTCTCCAAGCTCCAGGAGCTCAAGGACAGCCTCCGCTGTGACGGGGAGGAGGATGATGAGGAGGAGGAGGAGGAGGAGACGGAGAAGGAGACGAAGGAGAACTCTGTCATAGTGTTGTCGGACTCTGAAGGAGGCGAGGGGGATGACGGGGTCATCGACCTGACGGCTGAGAACTCTCCCAAGAAGACTAGTAATAAGGAGCTCAACGGCTTCCGGGTAAACGCCCGCCCTCTTCTCTCTTTGTATGTATGGAGGCTTCATGTTGGACGCACTGGGGTTTGTGGGCCACACCATATGGAGTCATCACATCGCTTATATTCTCATCTGGTTATAGAAGGACCATTGTTACGTGGTCATGCTTGTGTCTTTGTTTCATCTTATGTGTGTAGCGCACAGGCATCACACACCACAGACCACGACTTTAAATAACGCTATGAGCGGTCGTATGTTGTATATGTTCTACAATACATTATGCTACACGTTTTCAAAAGGGCTTGTGACTTGCATGACACACCCTCCAGACTCACCTTGTGTGTTCGCCCGCAGGCTGAATGTGAAAACGGCACTGGAATGAAGTCAGCTGTTACAGGTGAGTCGTGCTTATTGAGCTGTAATTTGTAAAGGCCCGGGCATACTTTGTGCGGACTGCGCTCGTGACCTGCATATCGTCACACATACAGTTTGCACAAGGTCACTCATTTGGTAGTCTGCAGGGGGCCTTTAGCCTCCCTGGCCTGCAGCCACACCCCTGACTGTCTTGGCGGGCGTCTCCCCACACAGGCGTGGCCTCTCTGCTGCCCCTGCTGCCGTCTTTGCGGGGCCAGGTGGTGGAACTGTCCCCCGCTACCAGGAGCAAGCTGGAGGAGCTGCAGCTAGAAGGAGACTTGCTGGAGGTCTCCCTGGACCAGACGCAGGCCATCCACAGGGTCCTGCAGGCAGCCTCTGCCCCACCCAGGGAGACCCTGCACACACTCATTCAGGTTTGAGCCAGGCACTGACACCCCGTATATGTGAGAGCAGGCGAGTGAGGTTGCTTTTGGTAGGGTTGGTTGCAACGTGCTAGCCAACACACACACACACTGTATTCAGCCTCAGCCGTCTGCTGGATAATTAGCGGCCCCCCTCCTCTTGTCTCAGATTGAGCTTCAGGAGCAGCGAGGAGCCGGCCGTGGGCGAGCCAGAGACTCCAAAAGGAAGAGGAAAGGCCATAGGAGCGGCTCAGGGGCCGAGGGAGGCCCCTGCTCCCTGGAAGTGTCGGAGTCCAAGAAGACCCGCCCCCTCAGCCGCAGCCCCGCCCCCAACACACCTGTCAACCTTCATCCAGAGGTAGCGACACTCTCGTACTACACGCACTTCATACTTGCAGTGTCAGGATATGTATTTCATGAGTTCTGTTTTTCTCTGTACAGATTTTGTGATCTAGCCTACGCTGGAACCCTGTAAAAACAGTCGAACTCTGAAGATAAGTAAGGTGGACAGACAATTCTATGCCACAAGACCGTGTCAAGATGTAGAAAGATGCCAGGAGAACCCCCCCCCCCCCACACACACACACACACACACACACGCACACACACACACCTATCCCCAGTACAGTTTCCTTATCATCCCTGTTTTGTGCATTCAAACGACAAGTGTCTCAGTATTGTGATCTTTGCATAAGGACATAGCGGCTTTCCTTTATTTTTTTAGTTTTATTGTTTTAAAAGGGTTGCAATAACAATGTTACTGTATTCGCTCATACACAGATGCATTTGGGTTCCTTCACCGGTGTCACATGCTGCAAGCTCATTGGGTTTAGCATTGCCAAGGGTTGCACTGCCACATGTTGAGAATTGCTTGTCATGAGAATGCATCCTAATAGGATAGTTAGTCCTTTCATCAACACTCCAACTGCCATATTCCACCCATAATCATGTTTTACTTCCCACCTATTAAGTCCCCGCCCCAATTTCTACCACTGATCGTGTTGGGACTGTGTGGGACTGACGTTATTAGTCTTGTACATTGTGTCTGGAGGTCGGTCAATATGCCATGTTGTCTATCCTGTATTAAAAGCTAGTTCCTCTGCAGCCCGTCTCAGCGCAGGACTGCGCAGCTTCACTTTACATGAGCTCTTCCCACTTAAGAGGCATTGATGTGGGTGTAATGTTAGCTGGTTCTGTTGGGACGTGTATCCACCAGGTGAATTACGGCAGTAGGCGACTGCCTCATCTAGGTAAAAATCGCAGTTGGTGACCTTATTTCTTCTGTTTTGAATGTCCAGCCTGTTTGAGGATATTTTAAATATGCCCATAACACATTTTGGGTAGTGTAAAAAAACAAAAAAAACAGGCATTAATGTTTTTGGTGCTATTTTCCCAAAATCTTCTGTACCTCCAGTATCGCCATCTATTTATCTTCCTTTCCTTCACTCTACATTTTCTTTTCTGTTCAGTCCTTCCACTCATCACCTTTCCCTTTTATTCTGTATACTTAAGTAAATTGTCACTGTAACTCACTTAAATCATTTTATTTTGGTTATTGGTTTCAAATATTATTGCAGTCAGATGTGAGTTTATGTATAAACTTTTTATTTCAGTGTTGCCTTTGTTTCTTTTCACTCTTGTTAGAAAATAAAGGTTTAGAATTTAGGATATGGTGTTGTAATTTTTCCTCAGCAAGATCTACGGGAATGCATCGATTGACGCACATTTGTCATGATCCAATTTTTATTTAAAAAAGGGTTTCACTGTAAAATGTCAGACACAGAACATCACAATACTGAACTAACAAGTGCACATTTTCTTCTCTAGCCTAAGAATTAAAGCTAAAAATACATTGTCACATCCACAATTACATAAACTTGGTTAAGTATTTTTTATCTTATGTATGGAAAAGAAAGTCCAACTTTAAACCTTAATGTCTAACATGCATGCATAGAACAGGTCTATTATGCCCGGCCAGACATTTTTACAGGAATAGTCAACCGTTACTGTAAAAATGCTTCACACCTATAGCTAGAATTCCCAGAATGTTATCAGTCATCTAGACAGCACAATATGGTAGTTGAAACAGGACCATTGTATTTGATAGTGTTAAACTGACCTGGCAGGTTTTCATTGAGCTAACATTTACTAAACTTTAAGAACACACCTGGAAAAGTATATAAATAATTTTACCCAGTAGGCAGACTTGCATACTGACCAATATGTGAAATTAGAAATTATAGAATGCGTAGAAAGGCTTCACACCAAGAATGGTATTGTCTGCTCAAGCTGATTGTATTTCATAGTTGTTGAGGAAATGTGCCTCAATCTATATTTTATAGAAATGGTTTCCTGTGCTTTACTGTCATGATATGCTTTTTCACAAATGTTTCCTGTGCTTCAGTCCAGCTGTGCTAGTGTGCTTCTATGAAAAACACTGTAGAACAAGACTGCCAGTGCCTGTAGGGAAGGCATGTGAGACATGACGCCTCTTAATCTGTTCCAATGAGAATGAATAATTTCACATCCATGTGTATTTGTGCATTTCTTTCACTGACAAACAAAATGTATCCTCTAGCTATGGCACGTGTTTATTTCCCTACTGTTGCCACAAGTACCATCATTTTATTCTTTGTGCATGTTCAGAGGCATGCAAGTATCTGTGTGTATTTGTACTAACAAATGCTATGCCATTATTCTGTGCTGCTGTAACAGCTTGTGGTGACTAAGTAGCAGCAGATGGTGCTGTCTCACAAACCTTCACATACACTGACATATCACAGGTTCAGCCAGTGTCTCTTAGTATTCCTTCCACCGAATAACAACTAGCTGAAAATCATTGTACGAATCCTATTTGTAACACTGTCCAATTCCAGTTTTTAGAGGGCTCTGCTTTTTTAATGGAAATATAACAATATAATATAAACCCATAAAATCTTCCTCTCCCTGCATCTGAACATGCAATGATTTTACAAATGCGTTTTCACTTCTGATGACAAAACGGCAACAAGTGAGTTTATGCAGCAGATGTTGCTAAATAGCGTTATGTATTAAAGCAGCATCATCTTTGTGATATTCCTTAATTTAGCTTAATTTTTATCTACAGAATGACATGTAGGAGAAACAAAAGAAGACAGCTTAGGTGTAATAGCTGGTGAATTATTAAATCCATCATGTAATGAAAGGACAGGTTACAAAATATGCATTCAGAATTATTCTACTCAATAACGCTCTTGAATGAGTTCTTGAAACTTGTCTTTGTTTCTCAGCCATGCTGATATCCAATCCAAAACAAATGTCCATGTTATTTCAATCAATATGCAGCTGTAACGAACGCACACACAGCAATTCCCACTGAGCCTGTCAATCATGAACCTCCCTGCCCCCTTGCTGTCAGACGGTGGTGACGGACAGCAAGGGGTTGTAGATCTTCTTCCCATCAGGAGACCTGGTGCCGTGCGCCAGCAGCTCCTGTATGGTGATCCAGTTGTCCAGGATGCGCCTGCTGCGCTTCTTCATGCTCCTGCGGTGGCACAGCTCCAGGATGGAGGGGGGCTCCAGCGGGAGTGTCGTCGCCCCCTGCTGGGCCGCCCCCGCCTCCCCCTCCCCCCGGTCGCGGAGGCAGTCCAGGCGGCTCTGCATCATGAACTCCCTGCGGCGGCGGTGCTCGCGCGCCCGCAGCAGCTGCTGCTTGCGCTCCTCCTTGCTCCAGTATCTCCCCATCTTCATCTCGCTGACGGCGTCGTCGTCCGTCGTCATGCCGCTGCGCTCCTCGTGGATCTTGATGGCGCGCGCCTTCAGCAGCCGGTCGCGCACGGGCCGCTTGGCCACGTAGCGCGAGCCGTCACTGCGGATCTTCACCTTCCACTCCATGCGGGGCGGAGGCGCGGGGGGGGGCTCCGGTCCGCGGGCTCCGTCCTCCGAGGGCGAGCCCAGCTGCAGGCAGCTGCGGTAGCGCTGGGGCGCCTGCCGCCGGGCCAGGCAGGGGCTGTTCTCCGCGCTGCGCCCCCCCGCCCTGCCCCCCGCGCCGGCCGCCTTGCTGGGGCTCCGCCTCGCCCCTCCGTCGGACGCCCGCCTGGCGCCTCCGTCGCGGGACAGGGAGCAGAACTTGGCCCCGGCCTCCCTCACGTGGGGGCCGGGGGAGCACGGCTGGGGGAGGCCGCCCCTTCCGCCGCCGCCCCGCTCCCTGTGGCGGGAGCCGGGGGCTGGGAGGGCGTCGGCCCCCAGCAGGCTGTGCATGGAGGGGGAGGGGGGGTGCTGCTCGCCCAACAGGGGCGTGCTGCGGCAGCTGTCCCCGCCCGTGTTGTAGGCGCTGCTGCTGTCCTTGTCCCAGCGCTCGGGCAGCTCGTTGATGTCGGAGAGCGCGTGGTGGCGGGGCTCCTCGGGGACCCCTGGACCTTGACCCTCCTGCTCCTCCTGCTGCTCCTCCTCAGGGGGCCAGGCCTTGAGGCAGCGCTCCCTCAGCTGCTGCATCTTTTGGGCCCGCAGGATGTTGCGGTACTTGAACTCCAGGTGGCGCAGCTCCTCCTCCACCAGGGCCAGCTCGTGCTGCATGAGGCCCTCATTCCGGTTCACGTCCAGCGGGGTCGCCCCGCCCCCCGGCTCCCCTCCTTGCAGCATGAAGCCGTTGTTGTTGTTCCTCTCGTAGTAGCACCTGATCTCCAGCAGCTCCCTGTACCTCTCGCACTCCTCCTCCGTCAGGCCCGGCGTGGCCGTCGTTGTCGTGGTCACCGGCGGGGGCTCCAGGCCCGGCAGGGAGTCCGCGCTGAGCTGGAGGTCCTGTGGGAGCAGCAGGGGTGGGGCGTCGACGTGGCCCGTGAACTTGCGCATGCTGCCAGGCGTGTTGGTGGCGTCCGTGTTGGGAGCGCTGGTGTGCTCGTCGGCCAGCAGGTCGTGCTCCGACGACTCCTCGTAGCGCGTGCTCTCGTCGGTGCGGCCCACGCCGCTGTCCAGCTCCTGGCTGTTGCTCAGCAACGTCTGCAGCAGCCCGGGGGAGTCCCGGCTCCCACGGACCCCCGCCGCTGCTGCTGCCGGCCCCAGCAGGGGGCTGCTGCTGCTGTTGATGGCCAGCCTGTGGTGGCTGGTCAGGTGGAGAGAGTTGTCCAGGGGCTCTAGCTCCAGCTCGTCTGGGTCCAGCTGGTTGTCATTCTGAGGAGTAAACGGGTGTAAGGAGACGGCAATATGGAGGGCAAGGTCAGGAGAAGAAGGGAGGACAGTGCTATATAGTCTATGTTACTTGTATGTCGTTTCACAAAGAATCATTATGTGGCACGTCCTTTTTTCTTGTGTGATAGGCGGCCATGTTTAGGGATACTTATACATGGCCGTCTATCACACAAGGAAATAGAACGTGATCGTAACTATCCCCCTTACATCATATTCAGGCGAGGTGTTGAGTTGGCACATTTTAATCCATACTGTAAATGTACAGTATACATTATGGTTACAGTATTACATGGTACAGTTACCATTCACAGCAATTACATACACTGCCATGTCACTAGATGGAGCTAGCACAATGTGATATTTACACATTGCCTTTTAGTTGCTATACCCTACCTAAAGACCAGGGGTTCCCAAACCCACCTAGAATACTATATTCTTCATTCATTCAGTGGTTGCTTGCAATATTCGCGACCCACAGGGTCCAGAACCACAGTTTGAAAACCGCTGCTATAGACACTGACTGACACTTTGGAGATCACATTAATTACCTGTTTCTAGGACTGTAGTAAGTCCAGTTGTCATTACTGCAATGCAAGTCAATAAGTAAGAAAGTTTTATTTCACAGTAATTAGACTAATGATACAAAACATAAACTACACATGAATAATAAAAGACAATGCCATATTGCTAATTAAAAGCTTGTCTAAAAAGACATGCCTTTTGGTGTTGTTTAAAAGACAATTTTTTCAACAATGTCATTTTTAAAGCTAGAATAGATCATTCAATAGTTAGGTTTAAAAAAAAGTGTCATAATGAAATCATGTGTGATTGTTGATGTGATTAATTCTTAAGAAATGTGATCACAGTTGATAATTTTGTATTTTCCAGTTTTAATTGTCTTATACTGAAAAGCTGCAGGGTTGTAATGCAATAACACTCAGACCTCATTAGGTAAACAATTCTCTCCTCAGAGCCAGAGTTGATTCTGTCTAATTTATTACATTTGAATGTGAATTACTTTCAACCTGTGAGACAGGGAATATTGATCGTCTTCATCTTCATTCTTATTCTAACAGCCTCTGTCTTTCTCTCTGTTTCTCCCTAGACAACACATCAAACATCTCTCTCTCTCTCTCTCTCTCTCTCTCTCTCTCTTTCGTTTGATTTAAAATGTAGGGCCATGCCTTAGAAATATTAATCTTATCATCTTTTCAACAGCTGATGCATCTGCTATTGTCTTATCTTCAAATGCAAGGTCACACATAAAGAGAACAGCAACCTGTCTGTGTGTGTGTGTGTGTGTGTGTGTGTGTGTGTGTGTGTGTGTGTGTGTGGTTGTGTGCGTGTGTTTGGTTTGTTCTGTTTCTATGCATGACTTTGACTCTCATATCTGCCCTCAAGGTCTCTCTGTACTACTCTGCGAGTTCTATATCCTGATTGTGCACGTGCATTTTGTCACACGCTGCATATGTCTATGATTCATAAGCTGCCCCAGTGTGAACAATGGTCAATACTGACAACTCATCTGGCACTGCATGTGTGTGCTGACAGTGGTGTGTGTGTGTGTGTATGTTTGTGTGCACAGTGTCTGGCGAGCGTTATTGTGTCCTCATAATATCTGCTAGATCTGCGTGACCTTGAGGTAAGCCAAGCAGCAGCAGCAGCACATAACACTGAAGAGAAGCCCTCTCCTCACCCACTTCATAATCTCCCTCTGCATCTGCATAATGGTGCTGCTTAACGCCTATCTGTTGTTCCTATTAGTTCTCTCACCTTCCATGTCTACTCACACAGGTGCATTGGTGGACACATCAGAGCGTGGTGCCCTTAAGATTTATGTTAACGTTCATTATGGTGTTCACATGAAGGCATTATATGGTAGAGTAGTGGAGGGGGCTCTGTAGTAAAGGTATTTAAAAAGTAACTTAGCCCCTCGTTCTAGCAGCTGCAAGATTAAAAAACACCAATAGATAGACACGCCCACACAAACCCCTCTGTCAGCACCCCTCCCCCCGGTCACACAGGAGCCTGGCTAGATGGCCGTGGCCAACCCCCACTAGCGCAACAGTCTTCTTTGCATTGCAGCTAACAGATGTTTTCAATTAAAATAGAGGGCCGTGGCCACGCATGTAGGTAAGACAGTGTCAACATATTAACATGGGCAATGCGCTGACCTGCCCGTTATCTCACCTCTATCTCGGGCCGTGCAAGGAGAAGGAAGATGTTGGTGCTGTCTTCTCTGGTGAGAATAGCGACAGCCTCCTCTCTGTTCTGGATGTCTATGCCATTTATCTGGACCAAAACAAGACACATAAATTATTTGTTAAGTTATTATGAATTATAATTGCCTGAATAAAAAGGATATGAAATATATACTGTAAGTACATATGAATAAAGAGGATATTAAATATATACTGTAAGTACATATGAATAAAGAGGATATGAAATATATACTGTATATCTGCTGCTTAAATTCATGGAATCTTTTCACCTGTAGTATTCTGTCTCCCTCACGAATGCGCCCATCCACTGCAGCAATACTGTTGGGGTTCACCTTGAAAAGAACAGGAATAATGTATCTCTCAGGTTAATCTATGGGGCACCAGTACATTCCATCACATGTGTTTTGTTAATTGTGTTAGTTCATGTGGCTGATTCAACCGCTGCTCTCGCTGTCTTAATGAGTCTCCTGTTAGGTTATTATTGTTATAACAACTGATTTTACATATCACCTTTGAATATAAGTAAGACATTCAAATTCTGTATAGCATATATCAATTATTATAATTAATTATTATCTATTTTTTCATATTTAATATAATAAGCAAGTCTGTCTCACGTGTGCAGAACAAAGAAGAGATAAGTAAATAACTCACTATATTTAATAAGTAAATGCCCTTTTTTCTGTCAATATGATTGGACGTTCCCACACAATGGCTGCTAGGCAAGCACACATCTTGGGAGAACTCTACGCGGTTTATTACACCCACCTCTCCTACGTAGATGCCCAGATCCTCTTCATCATCGGTTCTGTAGCACACAGTAAGTCCCAGTTTGTCCTGCTGGTGAGACTTATACAGCTCCACCTCCTGGTGGTCACAGGCAGCAGGAGTTAGGTGGATAAATAGGTACAGTATGTAACCGTGTGACAGGCACTAAGGCGTTGTGTACAGGAATGTGAGCTGATGCTGTATACACACCTCATACTCCAGCTCATCCTGTCTGTCCACCTCGTGTTGAGTGATGTCAAAGTAGTCGTTGGGGTCATAGTATTCAGGTTCTACAAGACTGAAAACAGGAGTACATAATATGTATGGTGTGTGAGACATAATCAAAGAATATAAGTAGACCTACTACAGCTCTAGCTGGTGAAATGTTGTAGTCATAGCCATTATACAAGGGATGTCTAATCCTGGTCCTGGGGGACCACTGTCCAGCATGTTTAAGATGTCTCTCTGCTCCAACACACCTGATTCAACTTAATTAGTCTTATCAGGCTTCTGCACAGACCGATAACAACCAGGGGGGCAGGGTCTAACTCTAGGCCTGAAGCAGACATGACGTGTGGCGACAGGGGGTACTGCAGCTGGAAGAACCAACTGCAATACACACCCCATTCATACATTTGTTATCGGTTTAATTGCTCCGCAAACATTTTTTTCAGTTGCCACACTTGGCTCATTTGGTGCTTCAGAATATTCAGTATATATGTCAATAAAGCCAGTTTGGACGATTGTTTGTCATGACGTCATAATCATGTGACATAGTCCTATCTCAATATATCGAATCGTGGCCCCTGTATCGCACTACGTATTGTATCGCCAGACACTTGCCAATACACAGCCATGCATGCATCCTGTAGTATATAAACGTGTCTCTCCCTACTCACAGCTCATTGAGTAGGTAAGGGTCCAGTAGGGGGGGTAGAGGAGGGGAAGGGGGGTGGTCAGGTAAGGGCGGGGCTCCACAGGGATGCTGGCTGCTCTTGCCCAGAGTCAGCATATGCTGGAAGCTGATGTCCGTCTGGGTGCAGCTGTCCACACAGTCCGCCACGCCCATGGTCACGGCCCCTGAGACCCCCGGGGCCCCCAGACCCCCACCCAGGGTGGTTCTCCTGCGGGTCCCCCGCCGGAGAAGATTGGACAGCACAGGGTCCCGCATGTCCAGGGTTGGGTCCCCAGAGAGCCGGGACAACTCCTTCCCATTCACCTAGACAAAGATATGGAAAATGGTGCCAGGAGAAGCTAAAGACATGCCTCTTAAAGCGACCATTGATATCAAAGCACAGTATACAGTAAAGAAAACAAATATACAGCAAAGAAAACATATATACAGTAAAGAAAACACAGTATACAGTAAAGAAAACATATATACAGTAAAGAAAAAAAATATGCTAAATGTGACTTCTACAGAACAGTGGGTTTTACAGTGTAATCGTAAAAATGTGAAATAACCAACAAACAAAACAAGAAAAAAATCACATGGGAGACAGGCTCAGCACCAGGATTTCAAGGAAATGTTATGTGTGGTGTTTCTTTATATGATCATTTTATTATTTTAAAATTATTATTGTTGTATTGTATTTGTTGCTCTTGTTGTTATGTCTACTATAATGTGCATTTTCATTTCATTCATACCTTGCAACCTCGGTGGCCATGCCACTCCTTTGAGTCATGATAAAGATGTAATAGTTAGCATACACACGGCTGTAGCATTGTCTCACAGAGACACCAACACTGCTACAACACAGTGTACATAAAGATGTGGTGGTGGGACGGTTAGCCAATAGAAAACAAGGAGAAAACACCCCGCAGCAAACAACAGAACTAAGCCGTGTGAGAAGGGCATTGATCTGTAACGTAATTAACTGGGTTTCTGCAGGCACACAGAACTGAAATGAATGAAGGGATTATACAAGGCAAAACAGGGAGTAGCAGTAAGGAGACCATATACTGAAACCTTTAATCGACCCTCAGCATCAAAAGAGCACAACATGTTGCTTGTGTGACCCTTCTGTGGAGAGAAAGAAACAGGTGTTGAAACAAGGTTGGGACAATAGAAAGGCAAAGTGCATGAAGATGTGGTTTAATGGAAACACATTTAGCGAAAAAAGCATTCCCAAGGATAAGGATAAGAATGGATGTGATCGATGTGTTTTTATGTTTGGTTTAGCAGTCCCATTCTTTTGTATTTTAAGTGGTTCCTTCTCATTATTCTTTAGGCATTAATAATAGAGAGGTTTGTATCTATATGATTAATTATGAGATCTTTTTAAATATTGCACTTATTTTTATTATGCAAAACAAGAAAACGTAAAATGACAACAAAATGATAAATGTATATTTAATTAAATCGGAGTAAGGCCTTGTCCTTTGTCAAAACCTCAAATTTACATTTACTTTTACATTTACCAATGAAAGAGGAATGCTAACATATCCTAATGTGTTATTGTGTTGTTAGTTACATTAAAGGTAGGTTATACAGTATAAATATAGATAGTGTGTCTGAGTAGATAGCAGTAAACTGCCAATCCATTATGCTCTGAAAGTGTGGGTTGGAATCCCATTCTAGTCAGTGTCAGCCTCTAGCAGATCAATGCAGTTCCACCTTATTTAAATTTACATCAGCCTGTCTGGTTCTCATCAGAGCCACACCCAGAGTTGTACAGAAGTGATAGCGTAACCCTCAGCCCCCAATTTCTTATTCACATCTGTATGATGTAACCCTTTGCCAGCTCTCTGCGAAGAGGAAGAGGTGTAAAGCCAGCAAAATCAGATTCATGTGTGTAAATAGGCTCATGAAAAGCAAAGCTTTTAGGTATATATGAACTTCAATTTTAATTTTTAAATTAAAGCATTACCCCCCCCCCCCCCCCCCCACACACACACACACAAACACATGTAGAGCAAAGGATAAGAACACATTTGATGATTTATTGGCACACACATCTAGACTTTCCTAGAGGTTGAGATACAGTACGTTCAAACTATTTCTCTTCCGAATTATAAGTGCCTGTTTCCATTGTGTCTAAGAGCGTACATGGTGCGCGTGCACGTGCGCACACACACATGCACGTACCTACACTGACCTTGGCTGTCTACACACGTACACCATCTTCACCAGCATGTCTCCCTCTCGCTCTCTCTCCCTACGTCCCCCTGCAGTAATTGCATATCGCATGTCATATCAATGTTCCTCTGCTCAGTCATCCACCCAAAACTTTCCCGCCACACTCTTGTCCTGTTAGATTCCCCTTTATTGGGCTCCTCATGCAGCCCTGCACTCATACTGCCCCCCCCGTGAGGGCTGTTGCCTCTCCACTTCCATCGCTGTCTGCCTTCTCTGCATGCGTTCCTCTCTCTCTCTCTCTCTCTCTCTCTCTCTCTCTCTCTCTCTCTCTGCGGCCTCAGCAGTTCTGTTTGCCTAGCCGCCCGTTCCCCAGAGACGGGGAAAAACACGCTACTCTATTTCCATTCCTCCTCCTAGCCGGTTTGTCCTTCCTCACACTAATGGCCCTTCATAAATCTTGCTGTCTCGCGTGAGTCGCCTCTCCTCTATTAATGAAAGCCTTCATATGAAAACCAATAAGAAACGTCTCAGGCATCGCTCTCTGGTGATGACACATTAACATGAAACCTAATGAATCTGCACGTGTTTACAACATTACATACAGTGCTTCTCCTATAGGGTTCCTTTATTACCCACACTGCCCTACCCAGCTCTGTATATGTCTCTCTCCATTGTTCTGTCCACAGTATAGGGGGCTGTGTTCATTATGTTATCATCATTCAACACAATACCACATCCTAAAGCCAGATGGGTGATTGTGAGTGACAGGTTGGAATACTGATATACAGAGTCAGGTGGAAACATTGAGAGGAGTCTCATTCATTATCAATGAGAGTTACTGAGATTGCTTTGATGACTTCATACACTGTAATGGCTGCGGTGCATTAGACGGCTTATCTGTTCCGACACCACAGCTATAGCAATACACACTCCACATAGTACTGGTGGCTTATGGGATCAACCTGCACAGCCCCAGCACTTTAAGTCTGTGTGAATGCTTTAAAAACAGTGAGTGGATTTGAGGAGTGTGTGCGTGCCTACTGAATATTTACACTTAAAACTAAAAACTGATGGAGCTCCTTCTGCGAAACTACACCAAAATGTATATTTGCCTAGCAGGGGGCCTGTGTTGGTGGGTGTGCAGATGTGTGCGTGCGTGTGTGTGTTGGGAAGGGTTCGTTCATATCAAAGGAGATGAAAGCAAAGCAATGAACTTCAAAGTGGTGAGCGGCGGAGAGAAGAGGAGGATATGCTGCAGGAGAGTTGTGGATGTGAGGAAGGTGAGACACAATGGCAGGCGAGGGAAGAGTAATGAGGAGGGAACGTGAAGGAATCACGCTTTCCAGGAATGTCAGGCATGAATGTAAATAGCGAGCGAGCGACAAGCTTCAAAGTTCAGCACTTACATGTAAACACGACGCAGCGCTATAACCCAGGGGGAAGTTATACTCGCCGGTTGACGCATAATTAGCTTTTATCTGAAATCCTTTTAAAGAACAAATCTATCTCAAATGGGTTGTACAAGCCAAGAATAAAACGAAAGACAAATGGAAGAAGACAAACACTAGCAGGAGAAAGTCGCAGTAATACATCCTACAAAGACTATAAACACAATTACTAACTTAAACACTCTTTGGTTTGTCTGTGGAATTTCTCCTGTGGTTAAAACTAGCGATAAAATAGCATTATTTTGAATCTAACAATAGCTGCGCCCACCGCGGCGACCAGCCACCCTTGATTGGGTTATTGCGGCTAAGGAAACATAAATGTCCTCCCGACCTAAGATCACATAGCTTTACACGTGGCTGTAAGGGGAGGTGTTTCCGCGGCACAAAATTCTGCGGAGGTACAGTACGCGTAAAAGTGGATTGGGGTTGATAAACATCGCTATGGGCGATATGCGCACAGCATTTTGTTTAAGCTTTGTTTTATCCACAAAGATTAACAGTGAGGAAAAGTGGGCTGGGAGTAAATCATTAAATAATAAGCTACAGTATTATTATTCAGCCAACACTAGCGAGCAGGCTGCTTATTTTCTTCCCGATCAACTTCCTCATGCCAAAAGGTTTCGCATGGATAAAAACATGCTGAGTGCACTGTGTAGGCCACCGGCATAGCCAGCTAAATGAAGCCCAGCTAACAGTGCATTACGTTTTCCAGCTTTATAAGCATACAAACGTTTCACGGCGAGGCTAGGCGGCAGCATTTAGGGGCGTGGCCAGGGCGTTAACAGGGCGTGGCCAGCTGGCTCCAGCCTGCCGGCTTATCTGCGGCACCAACACAACACGCATGCCTAGGATTTAGGATCTTTAAACTGTGTGAGAGCACTTTTCAAGATATTTGAAAAAATAAATAAATTAATTAAATAAAGATCAACGAAACATTTTGAATGCTGAGTTCTGAGTGCTCATGGGCATATAAACATTCTCTACACCTCCTCCTAGGGCCTCGTGTACAGCTGTGGACATGATGTTTCCTTAGCCGCAATAACCCAATCAAGGGGTGTACCGTTAATCTAGCCTGCTGTCATTATAGTGGCTCCTCAGGGTTGTTACGTTAGAACCACGTACACGCCGGTGGATGAGGAGCTCGTGAATGACCGAGACATGCCCTCCATGTATTGAATTCCACTTGTTCGGTAATTGATTTTTCTCATCTCCTCCATGTATTGAGGGGTGCTGGAGTCACCTCCTCAGAAAATCAATTAATCCGAGACGCTGTGTTAGCCTGCTTTCCCGCAAACCCCGGCTGTTTGATATTACGGGGATATATTTACGTAAATAGACCAGCAGGGAGTACTACCAGTCATAATAAACTGTGAGAGGCTATTGATCTGTACCACATATTAACCATTCGGTGAAATGATAGGAAGAAACGTAACAAGCCTCAGTGGGGATATTGATATTCTATTTGCTATTGTGTATTTTATTGTCATATGTTCAAGATTGAATTTCATACGATGCCACATGTGCTTTACCTTCTACCCTACCCTTCCTGTCGGTGTCTATTTCTACCACACATGACTTTGATAAGGGAAACATCGTCTAGACACTCCACCTACAGTATAAACAACCTCTCCATCAGCAACCTCCTTGTCTGGCATCAGTGTCAATCATAGGCCTGTCAAGTCTTTCCTATAAGTCACACACACACACTACAGTTGGTTAGCAGGCCAACAGAGCAGCATAAAGAGGCCCCACTGAGCCAAAAGCTAGTCGGACAGACAGGTGATCTAATTAGAGAGCTAACTTGTGTTCCTGCTCCATTTGAGACCAAGAACAAATGTGTAAGAGGTCAGTAATCAATTATTGTAACAGGAAGAGGAAATAAATGAGAAGACTCATTGAAGGGGAAGAGAATGGCCGTGGTAAAGGTGGCAGTATCGGCCTATGATGAAAGAGCAAACGGGGAGTTACTGTAACCCTGCCATTCTGTAAGAACCTGTGCGTGTGGGAGCATGTGCACATGTGCAGGGTGTATGTACACACAGGGTTTACCCAGTTACATCAGTCAGATACGGGTAGGTATTGATTCCCATCTGTGTGCGCAGTGAGAGTGTCAGCACGTCGCCTCGTGTAATTGTGCTAAGGCAAAACACGTTAGGGCTTGTTTAATGACTTTAGTTGCTATGGAAACAGTCTCCCTTCGAAAACTCCTCATGCGTCGATGGCGAGGGAGAGAGCGAGAGCGAGGGAGAGAGAGAGAGATGGGTGGGCAGACTATGGCTTTGGGGCAGAGCAGGGTAGTGTCTGGATGATGGAAGTCAGTAAGGTGAACAAACTAAATGAAATAAATTGTAACGCATTAAGTATTAGGCGTATTATTATCCACAATATTACCTGAGGCTACATTAGGGCAAAAATGATCAAAGGACTTTGGGTGTCTACCGACACGGCTGTACACCCTATGTGTTGCATAGGCCTAATGTAAAATGTATGAGATTGTATCCCTTAGGAACGGGAGCCAAGTGTATTCATTTGTACTTATTGTCTAAAAACACAATTACTCAGTGGACTGTGTCTAATCTAAATGCATAATTGTGTATGGTGCAACACAATACATCTAGAGAAGTAACGAGTTAGGACAACACACGTGGCGAAAATGTAATTAAATGTCTGAGAAAGACACTGCATATATTCATATTGTCATGGACACACTGCTGGGTTTAATCCACCGCAGAGAATAGTTTTTTTCTCAACTTTATGAGATGTAAGAGAAATTCATTTTTATGGGAGCACCAATTATCTTTGTAAGGAAAAGAACAATCAACATGTGGTGGTCTGTGATTATTTCCACACTAGATATAATACTGATAACAACATGCAAGTGTCCTTTGAGTCATCTGTGCAACATCTGTCTGTGGCCTTTTGGAATAGACAATGTCTGTCAATTGAAAACTCCTCATGGATTCAGTCAATGCAGCCCCACGGCATTAGCTCTTTGTCACACTCTTATCGTATCACAGTACAGCCAAACTCCCTCGACACCACCTTTAAGACGTTTGCTCCTTTTAACTTGCACAGCCAGCACAACCACACAGCAGCATCTGTGCACATGACCGGCCCTTGATACAGCCAGCCATGTTCTAATTAAAAAGATATATCTCCTGCCCAGCACCCACATACATGTATCACTGTTAACCTTTACTGTTCCGCTGCACACTGCAGCCCTCTGGGAAATCATAACAAAAGCATTTCAGTAGATCTATGTTATCTGGCAGAGCTGAAAATTCTTTCTCAAGTTCCTAGAATTATTCTTTTTCAGAAGCTGCTATCTCAGCTGCCGTGATCACAATGTGATCACGGCAGCTGTTTCATTTCCGCTTTCAAACAGTTTGACCTACTTATGGTCTGCGTCATTACCGCTGACCCCTTTTAAGATGGGATCACTGATGATTCTAGATTATTACACGCAGCCCACTGGTCTGTCGACCCATCACCACCCAGAAGACACACAGGTCCTCCCTCTCTCACACTCGGGGATCAGAGGAGTCGCTCGAGCGTCCATATTAATCGCTGCGCTATGAATCCCCTAAATCAATGACTCCTGTCGTCTGTGGGCAAACAGCGTAGAGACAGCCACACCCCATCTCTGAATGCTCCTTTCCCTTCCCCTTGACTTATTACCTCCCTGTTTCCGGATGTCTTGGCATTGCCTCGGGCACCAGATGGAGCCCAGTTAGCTGCCACCAGCCCTGACTCCAACATGCAACAGGAACCACTGGGGGTTTGTTGTGAGGTGGATACAGTGTACATAGCTCTCTTTAATGCTTAAATGCACACGGGGCGAGGCTCCATCTACACTTTATTGGTGCCGCCACACAAAATCTCCCATAAGCACTGTACACAGCCAGTCCAGTTTACTCAAGTACACTAGCAAACTCGTCCCAGTGGTGCTGAGGCTGTAACCGTGGCAACACTTCCCCACCATAACTCTTTGGTCCAGCTATAACAATCTGTCCCTTCTCTCTCTCTCTCTATGTTCCCATCCCAGTATAGCTTCTCATCTTGTGTAATTTAGCTCGGCTCAATTCTATCATAATTACTATAATCACCATGAAGTATAATTATCATATTAATCAGTATGAAAACAGCAACTTATAGGCTTCGTCAAGATGTATCAAATTATGACCACATTCTTTTCTTTAATTTCTAGGACAAAGTAGAGGTAATAACCTCTCTCGAGGTAAGTGGTTGTGCTTGCCGTATTTATCCAAATGCTCTGTATATATTAAATCCCCCATTATGTTCAGTTTAATTTCTATTAGTGAGTGCTGCATCTCTAGAACGCTAAATGACATGTTGTCCATTTAGTTTCGCGTTTGTCTTCATTGTCTGTCTTTATTGTGAGTCTAATTAGATAATCAAATGATATGGCTATCCTGTATCCTGTTCAACTGAGGATTGTGCTTCCCATATTCATCAATATCTGTACTTAATAACAACCTTATAATTTGAATAGGGATTTAAACCTGCTGGGTGTTAACAACTGAAACATGTATTGTTTGGGATAAATGAGTGTCAGGATGATGCATGCATTCTAATTCACTTACAAACAGCTCCACAAATAAAACGATTCTACAGGGACAGATAATGGTCAGGCTTAAGCATGGAAGAGACATGTTAATCAGAGAGAGGGGATGGGGGATTGTCTCACCTGGAACATGACCCTGTATTGTTCCTCGGGCTTGTGCACCACACACATATTGCACCCCATTGTGACTTGAACTGGTGCTATACAGTACAGTCTATGCAGCCACAGAAGATGGGCTCCCTCTTAGCAGCACTGCCTCCCTAGCCTCTCTGTGTCTCAGGGCCTTTGTCTGTGCCAGTGGCAGAGCCCCACCCTCACACACAGAGTGGTGCTGTGTTACACGTTGCTCTCCTCAGAATGATCCAGGGAGACCCCCACACACACACACACACGTGTTTCATTGGCCTTAACAGCGTTCTGTTCTGCCCATCTCCACTCAATGTTCGTGGTTCATAATCCAAAGGAAATTCAACAATGTAGGTGCCGGCTTTAAAATGAAAGGTCCGTCCACGAATTTGTGCTTCCTTCCCAGGCACAAATCATATCGTTTATGTCCGTGTACTTACAGTAGTTTCAGTTTGAAATCACCAACGCCATCACATTTGGACTTTGTGGGAGAGGAGAGACACATCACTAATGTGTACTCCAGTGTAGTGAAACAAATAAGACCTCAGATACCTCACGTGATTCAAAGGTAATCTAATGACTACCGAGACATAATTACACAGCACGCTCCATCGACCCCTATCTACACATATGTATCGAGCCTCCACTTTACAGAGGACGCTGCTGGCTTTCCCAGCACGTGCCTATTCGCACCGAACGCCCACGCTGTTCCTTGGCGCTCACTCTCGGAGCGCTAATCCTCCCGACAGCACCCGACACTTTGAAAGTTTTCAGACAAAAGCAACTATGGAAGAACCAGCGCTAGCCTTATTTCTCTCTCCTCCTCCTCACTGAGTTTCCCACCTTCCTCCCCGCGTCTCTCGCCTGGCGTGCCGAAGGACGGCTGAGTCTGCTCGGTGAGATATCTTCTCTGACACCAGTCAGGGCTCCACTCTCCAGCCCTGCCCCCTCCACTATTAAATGACTGTTCCTCTCTGGTCAGGGTCAAGGGCATTTCCTAATTTACCCCCATTGAAAGTCGGGAAGTGGCGATGTGGGGAAAGGTTAGGAATTACCAGGAGATTCAGGAGAGTGGGTGTGGGGGTTACTTGCTGGTGGCTGCTGAAGCGTTAAGCAGGATCTTACAGCCCTGGCTGGAAAGCTGAGATAAGCGGAATGTTCTTGATAGACAAAAAGCAAATAACACGCACACCTGCACAAGCATCAAAGTAAGGGAGCTTTATGCCATTTACTGGGCTCGCTGCGCACACACAACCTGACAAACGTCCTGTATCTGTCAGCGAAGACCACTCCATGCGGCACCAGCATGTCTAAGTGCAAATAGTGTATTAATAAAATATGTCAAATTGTCTGAGTGGGACTCTGAACAATGGAGAGAGCCTGGGAGATGAACTGCTGGATTCCAGTGGATATGATCTGATCTGCCGTCATGTCATGACAAGTTGTTCCTCATCGATTCTGGAAACCACAGCCTTTCCAATCATCCCTTCACCTCTGCCCTATCACTCCAAGGTAGGACAGAATGAGGGATCGTGATTCAATTACTTCAACGCTTAATAAGAGATGAGACAGCCCTCTGAGCTGGCCATGTGCAGGGACCAATAATAACGCGTAGTAATGGGGGTTTACGATGGTGTGTATGCAGGTTTAATGGGCCGCACTAAGATTGTTTACTGTTAACGTTGATAGCTCTAGCATAGTACACATTTTCAAATATTCTACTTTTGTGTTCCGACATACTGTGTAACTGCACTTTCTTTCACTGTCACAAATGCCCTCATCTAGAGCGCCAGGACTCCGTTTTCAATTGAAATTCTCACTTCTCACCTTAAGGACAACACATTGAGGTATGTGCTTGTCCATTTCAGATCACTGCCACCCTGTTTAAATCCGTGTCATTATTTCTTTAGCGAGAGCTAAAGGGAGTCAGCGAAGCTGAAGGGTCTTGTCCGGCAGCTCAATCCCCATGTCTGTGCTCCCAGCAACACTAATCCCAATTCACTACACCTGCACGCCCTGCTCCAGGAGAAGTGTAATCCTAAACTCTAGCTCCTGACACAGCCGGGCAAACAGACACACTTTTCTCTCTACCACACAAACACCCCAGTTCCACGCGCATATACCGTACACATACACACTTCCAAGGTATCACCAGTCAATAAAAATCACGTTCACAACACTGGAGAGCGCACATTAGCCAGTCAAGCTAGGCAAGGACGTGCCAGACACACTCAGCAGGTGATACGAGGCAAACAGGCGTGTCAAATCTCCTCTCCTTATCTCTCCCTGTCGCCTGTATTTCCATGCTGTCACGCCGTCAAGTGAAGGACATGCTTCTGAGGAAGGGTTCTGCATGATAGCATTCTCCCATCTGTGTAGTGGAGCAGTCAAAGTCTACCACCAATGGCAGGCGACATAAGGTAACGATAACCGCCTCTGTAAATATGATTTTCCACCAGATAGGAGATTGCTTGTTACGTGTCCACGCAGGTGCTAATAAAAGTTAGTCCATCTGGGTTAAGAAAAATAAGAAAAAGTCATCAAGAGAGTGTGTTCTAATATCCTCCTTTTGTCTGCTTGTCATTCTTTAAAACAAAACTCAAACAATCCACATGAGAGTAATGTGAAGGGCGCTGAGCATCCCAGGTGTGTTGAGCCTGTTGTCGGACCAGTCATAAGTCACCATCAGCAGCAGCCCAAGATGAGAGAAATCACTGACGGCTGATTGGAGGATACTTCTCGCCTTCTCCCCTCTGGCACCACGGTAAATGTGTTCCTCCCCCCCAGCCTCCCTCCCTCCCCCTCTTCACTGCAGCGGGGGCACACAAAGGCGGTTCTGCTCAGCAGTAAGGAGGAGCCCGCGGATCTATAAGCAGGACCACTGCTGAAGCTCAATTCTTCTGGACTGCACACAGAATAATCTCCCTCTCTCTCCCCTCTCTCTCCCTCTCTCCCTCTCTGTCTCTCTGTCTCTCTCTCTCTATAACTATATATCTCTCTGTCTATTTCTCTCTCTCCCTTTATAACTCTCTCTCTCTCTCTCTCTCTCTCTCTCTCTCACACACACACACGCACACGCACACGCACAGTGTAGCGTCCTTAACTGTTGCCTTCATGCCCCAAATACGTTAGCCTAGTTTTAATCTGTCGTCGCATAAAAGGTCAGAGCAGAGTGGAGGACAATCATTTAAATATCAACTGCCTGTTTTCCAGGACAGACAAAAGCAGCATCTGTCACAAGTAGCCATCAGCTTTACGGCCCTCGCCACGCTTCCAGCTTAAATACCAGCGTTTGCCATTTTACTCCACCACACTTCTCTGCTCTTCATTTACTCTAGGCCTGTACATAGGGCACGCGTTTCCCACAAAGCACCACTCGTTTATACCTCTACTGACTCCTGGCTTCTGTGTGAGCTCCGTCCACGTTCTTAGAATGTGTCTAGGCAAGAGATGACCAGGCAGGAATCATGAAAGCTAACATTGGCCAATGCTGCATGCAGCATTAGGAGCAAATCACCAGCCCCTTGTCTGGCGAAATGTTAATGGGAGGCATTATGCATGCATGAGCGAGGAAAGAACAGGGTGCGGGTGCATAATGTGAGCAGGAAAGGGGTTTTTCACCACCAAGAGTCAGCCACATACTTGGAGAAGCGGGTAAAGTGAAATATGTAAAATACATCTTATTTTTTATTCCAGAAAATACTTTCCCTGTAGCGGTAGACAGAAGGAGAAAAGCACAAGGCCAATGGTTACCGGCAGAATATTAACACTGTTCTCATGATTTATTTACTGCTCTGAGAATATGCCAGCCGCTAGATAACACACTCCAGTGTGAACCGTAGTTTATTGTGCTCAGAGTCGTGCAACGTGGAAGTTACACCTGCACGATGGTAAATGACTGGGAACTCTGCAGCATGTAGGTTCATTCCAATTCTGGAGGCAACTCTCGGCTGTAACAGCTGCCTCACATGGGATAAGAGCTGGACCAGAGGTCTTTGCAGGTGACACAAGATGGCTACTTAGAGAGCAGCCATGAAAGAAGGGATGAAAGGAAGATAAAAGCAACTTATGGATTGTGTGAGGTGCTGGCTCTGGGAAACAGCCGGGGATACGTGAGTCTAATGCGGCTTGAGCTGACAGTGAGTATATATATGGGACTACGTGCTCAAACTTAGGAATGTGCCAGACAAGAAGCACTTGTGATGCTGTCGGTCAGAAATAACAGAATATATCAAGTATAAAAATGGCCTTTTGCGTTGTCAATTCTGGAACATGTTAGAAAAGTAATGTGAGAAGAGTTTCTACATTGAACTGATTTGTCAGAAGAAATGATGCAATATACTACGCTTTGAAGAGGAAATAGAGAACATTACATTTACAGTATTTAAGCAACGGTCCAACAGAAGTAGTGAAAACGAGAGATACTTGACAGGCCCTGAGCGCAGTACAAAAAAATAATTATTGCTCTACCATGGGAGACTGTTGTGTGGTTCATGCAAGATGTTGCACGCAAATTAATGACTTGTCACGACAGCTAGGGAGACTGGTAGTAGTGGGGGAATAATGCTGCCAGCCAATCGCTGTTCTCTGATCCTCATTCATCACAACTCCCTAGCGTAGACTATATTCCCAATTCCCTGCTCATTCTACTATGGTGCCACAACAGACTTAACACAGAGCGGGGTAATGGGGAGATGACGGGTATGATGGGAGTATGCTGAGGGTGAGAATATGCTTTGTAGTACTACTATAGTCTAACTTTTAAAGAATGGGTGGCAGGTAGAGACAGAGACTGGAGCGTACATCTACCGTAAGTTGCTCAGGTGAATCCTCCTACGGAGAAGCCTGCTGAGGACTGCTGGTGGACTCTCTGCTAAAAGGAACACATCTGAATGAATGTGGATAAAATGGAGAGAGCTCAAAGAGGGTAACGAGAGCATGAGTGGAATTGTTGCGGAGGAGGAAATTAAAGGAGTGGGTTGAAAGGCAAGCGTCAAACAGTCAAGGGCAAAGATCGCACATCTGCAGAAATAGAATGATACAGGGAAGGAAACACAAGTGTGTCATTTCTTTCCTCATGGGGGGGGGGGGGGGGGGCAGGTTTCCAATATTATACCAGGGAAATAAAAAATTTATAGCCTTTATTGACAGCATAATTACCTTGACCACCCAGGCGGGCCATTTTA
>JAODTR010000022.1:3658165-3689805 GCA_025399935.1 Amblyopsis rosae | reverse complement strand
TCGGGATCCCCCAGTCAGAGCTTTCCAATGTGGCTCGGGAAAAGGAAGTTTGGGGTCCCCTGCTGGAGCTGCTGCCCTCGCGACCCGACTCTGGATAAGCGGATGAGGATGGATGGATGGACAATAACAATCATAATACATAATATTGCTAGCAATTTCTTAAATTTTTCTTTGCATTGTGAAGTTGGGTTCATTGTGTCACGTGACCTGTCAGAGAAAACAGCGATGGAGAGAAGCTAAGGAAGGTTAGTCGATCCAGTCGACAATGCTGCTCATAACAATGTCATACATTAGGTTGTACGGTTGTTGTTAAACAGGTTCTGAGATATGGAATAGTCCTTTACAAACAAGAAGTTACTGGCAATTATTAGTTAGTTGTTAATAGGAAGATATCGCAAATAACGGTGTTGCTGACGTGCTAGCAGGTTAGCTTTACTGTACGGTGGTGCTAGCCTTCCTGTCTATTTCTACACGGCTAGCTGACAGTACACTATTTGTCGTCATTCTAGAGTAAAATGCGCCCATTGTCTTTCCAGCTGGGCCGCATACCTGAATTAAATTGTGTTTTAATAAGTCTCATACCGGCGCAGTTGACATTCTCTATGTTTGCTAGCTGCTTCAGAGACTTGTACATCATAACATGTCCGTGTATATTATGTTGAGGGGAGGAGGGTGAAGTGGTGATATATGAATGCAAGTAAAAATAACAATTCCAGTATAGCTATTTATGAATTGCATTAATCAAGGAATATTCATATTGTTACACAGGAAACTGCCCAGGAAGTGGTCTTTTTTCCACCCAGAGTTCGTGTGGAATGGCCGCAGTTTGGCAGCAAGTGTTGGCAGTGGACGCAAGGTGAGAGTCCCTCCCCTCCCTCCATATGTCGGTCAGTCAGTCCCTCCCCTCACTCAATCAATCAGTCAGTCGGTATCATTCATAATTCTAGCTGTAAAATCAGGTGTGTGATTGCTTATAGATTTATATGTGATTTATTGTAATTGTGTGTGTCAACTCTGTCCCCCTCCAGGTACAATGCTTACCGCACGCCTACGTTCCCCCAGTTCCGCACGCAATACATCCGCCGACGCAGCCAGCTGCTCAGAGAGAACGCCAAGTGTGGCTTTGAGCCAGGGCTGCGCAGGCAGTACCTGAGGCTGCGCAGCCAGCTGTTGGCCCTGCGCTACGGGCCCCTGTCTGAGCAGAGCAGCTTCAGGGCCAGCAGTGTGCGCAGCTCACGCACAACACTGGACCGCATGGAGGTCAGACCCAGGGAGAGGGAGACACACCAGGTGGACAGGGAGAAGTTTAGAATAGGGGTTGAACTGAGTTCCAACTGTGCTCAAGGACAGAATGACTTGTCTTGAATGAGAGTCCACATGGTATTCTATTAACTGGGACACGCAGCTGATTCAAACGTATTGACGTATTCTCTCCGTGCATATCACACTGAGCAGCTTGGTTGACAGGGCTGGCTTGGCTAATGAGCATGGGGGTATAGCGTTACTTCAAATGCATGCTAGTAGTTGGGGGAGAAAATGCTAATTCCTTCCTTGTGGACTGCAGATCTGTCTTCATTGGCTTACACTCAGTCTACAAGGCCGCGTGCCTGCTCCCTCTCCCCTCTGTTCACAACAGGACTTTGAGGAAGACTCTCGTGCCCAGGGTGCCCGCGGACACCGTCGCTCGGTCAGCCGAGGCTCCTACCAGCTGCAGGCCCAGATGAACAGAGCCGTGTACGATGAGAGGTACTCCACCCACCACCGCACCTTCCTTTCTACTCCTCAGCGCAATTGCATTCACTTAGATTGATTTGTACTTTTGAGCAACTGCGTGTGCTAAGGTGATTTATTGGTTTTGACTCTGTGGCCGGTTATAGTGATGATTCATGATTGGGTTTTCCTTATTGAGTTGCAGGTTTAGGCCATGGCTGGGAGCTGTATCGTACTAATTAGACGCTCTGTTGGTTTTATTCCTGGCTACAGGCCCCCGGGCAGCCTGGTGCCCACCTCGGTGGCAGAGGCAAGCCGTGCCATGGCGGGTGATACTACCTTAAGTGAAAATTATGCCTTCGCTGGCATGCATCACATATTTGACCAACATGTAGATTCTGCTGGTAAAAATAATAATTTCCACTGTGTTAGCATCGATGCTAATGCTATCTAATATGTAGCATTAGTTATCATGGAAGAAGGCTAATCAGTTAAACTGTTTTTCTTCATTCTCCACAGTTCCACGGCTGCAGTTTGCCAACGATGACAAGCACCTGCTCGCCTGCTGCTCATTGGACGGCACTCTGTCCATCATGACTTTGTCCCCTCATCCGCCCAGTGTGAAGGTGACTCTGAAAGGCCACGCGGGTCCTGTCACAGACTTCGCCTGGTCCCTTAGTAATGACATCATAGTATCCACATCCCTGGATGGGACGCTGCACATCTGGAACACAGAAGATGGACGGTGCATCCGCGAGGTCAGAGACCCGGAATCAAGCGAGCTGCTGTGCTGCACCTTCCAGCCCATGAACAACAACCTGACTGTGGTGAGTCCCTGTTGGCTGCTGCTCTGGTCCAAATCTCCCAGACATTTGAGCAAAAGAGTTGCAATATATGCACAGTGAATGACATACTGCTTGCTACGGTTATTTAGTCTGTTACACAATGTGCATTATATAGGCCTACAGCCGAAACATGATGATAGAATTAATCGGTTCTAACATCAGTTCATCAGTTTTTCTTTTCTGCACTTGAATAGACAAATGTGAAATGGTTTGCTGCCTTTATTTATACCTTGGTTAGTCCAAACATAAATGTCCAATTATAAGTTTGTACGTGCGTGCGTGCCTTTTTGTGTATGTGGCACAATATCCATAGTGCCAAATAAGTCCTGCTAGTATCCACGGTCATGCATTCAAGGTGTTTTTGCAACATTGCTGGAGATAACACTAAAAGTAACACTAGACAGCTCTACCCTACCCCCTCCATGTGTTTCACCACCTCCACCATCACACCTCCCATTTATAATACAGCTGCACCTGCGAGTCATTGTCTCACTACATTATAAACGTGCTGATTACTCCCACACGGAATGATGCGAGGTGAATGAATAAAGTGAATGAATATAGATGTGAACCTGATGGAGCTGATGCACTACGTGTGACATTGCTCAACACCGTCAATTGTACTGGCTAAACTAGGCACACTATAGGCTTGTATACTGCATTCAAAAGGATATAAAACCTCTGGATTTCATGTATAATTTCACCACAGTGGAAATGTGAGCATGCTTTATTGATTAAACTTCAGCTGTGTTTCTGTTTGTGTATACGTACACCCCCAGTGTAACAGGTAAATCATTTTAATACAAAACAAGTTTCACTATCTACACTTGCATCTATGGTTTGCTGTTGCAGCCCCATAACAGAAATGGTCTACTTTATGTTCAACAACTTGGTGAAAGCATTTATTAAACATAAAACACAAATTATTTTGATGTATAGAATCTGTGTGCTGTCTCAAGGTTACTTAGTCATATGCACACAGTTTTGTTGCAGGTCATCAAGTGAATGATGAGCTGCAAGTAAAACTAACAGCAGCATAGAGCCGTGCCTCATTTAATATAACTTTTAGATCGATGTTGTTTGTTTTTGAAATCATGCTGCAATGAGGGATAACAACCATGCTAATGTAAGAGTTGTTTGTTTTGATGTGAAGAAAATAACATCAGTCTTGTGCATGCCTACATCCTGATGCTAAGTACACTGTTCACACTGTATGTTATACAAGCCTTTCATGGATGTGATGGACTTGGTTTCAGATGTGGAGAACATGTCCTTATGTTTAAATAGGGAACGCAATACAATCTAGCTATTATAGTGCAGGTGGTTTCTACTACAACTTGCACAAAAACAAATGTGTAGTTGCACTATGCAAATTAATGTTAGGCCAACACAACAATCTAATGGATCAGTGAGATACTATGACTATGTTAGGCCAACACAACAATCTAATGGATCAGTGAGATACCATGACTATGTTAGGCCAACACAACAACAGAAACAGACTGGGGCCCCGATCACACCGAGACGCGTCACTAAAGTCGCGGCTACTTCAAAAGCGTGTTGATAATGCCTCGATCACACTGTGCTGCCTGCGCCAAAGAGAACGGCTGGCTGGGCCAACTGTCACATTGACGAACAGCGCGACTCCGCGGCTTGTGCTGAAAAGATGAGAATATTTCAACTTTTATGCGCGTCTAAAAATCCGCAAAGTGTGGCGCCATTTAAAGCGCATGCCAGTTGCGGTGTCCCATAGAAAATCAATGGTTTTGCAGCGATGCGTCTCGTGTGATCGGGCCCTGAGACTGTCTCTTCCTATTCGGCCATACAGGTGGGGAACAGCAAGCACCATCTGCACGTGGTGAACATCTCCACAGGCAAGAAGGTGAAGGGAGGCTCCAGTAAGCTGACGGGCCGTGTGCTGTCGCTCTCCTTCGATGCCCCAGGGAGGATCCTTTGGGCCGGGGACGACAGGGGAAGCATTTTCTCCTTCCTGTTCGATATGGCCACAGGTAGAGCACGGTCGCTAGGCTACCACAGGTAGAGCACGGTCGCTAGGCTGCTTTGATGTGGCCACAGGTAGAGCACGGTCGCTAGGCTGCTTTATCTCGCTTTATTATGTGTCCGCAATGGTATAGGTATCTATTATTTCTCAATGGTGTTTATGGTCGTATGCTTTGTTTTGCTGTGCAAAGAAGGTTCTCTTTCGTAGATGGCAGAAGGGGAGGACCAATGACTTTGTAGAGTAGTTAGTAGTGAAATTGCAGGTACCCGCTGATTACACATATTTCTCTCTACTGTTACTTCCTGACCTCTCACAGGGAAGCTGACCAAAGCCAAGCGCCTGGTTGTGAGTGAAGGCAGCTCCATCTGTAGCATATCTGCTCGCTCTTGGATTAGCCGAGAGGCCAGGGACCCCTCACTGCTGGTCAATGCCTGTGTCAATAAATTACTGCTGTACAGGTCAGTACAAGCAAGCTGTTCTCGCTGCTTTGTGCACTAATACCTTTATATGTCTGTTTAATCACTTGTGTTGGGCATGTTACTCAGGAATATTAATACGTTATTATTTACTTATTACTCCTTCAAAAAGTAATAATATTAATTTACTTATTACTGTGTATTAAAAGTAATTACATATTTATTTCACAATCACTACCTTTCTTCGCCCCTTCCGGAAAAATGACAACCTGTGCAGCAGCTCATTTTCGAATTGAATCCTCTTTATTGGAACAATAATGAACCTTTCGAGTAAACGATTAGCCAAAGTAAAAACATTGCAGCCTCTCAACCCAGATGACTGGACAGGTTGGTTCAATTAACCTACCTTTTTGCTAGGACCAGCAAAATAATAAATGCACATCTTCATGAAATGGAAGTCTAGGGGGGAATATCTCTTCTTGTAACGCAGTAATGCAGCATTACTCGGATTAGTAATTGTAATAGTATTACCGTTTTGGAAATAGTCATTTGTAATACTACTAGTTGCTGAAAAAAGGAATAATATTACAGTAACTAGTAACTAATTACTGCCCAACACTGTAATAATCACAGATATTGTAACTGTTACTAGTGCATTTAGTGCTATGCTACTGTTGCACAGAGTGGTGGATAATGAAGGTACTCTGCAACTGAAGAGGAGCTTTCCAATCCAGCATGGCTCCCAGCACGTTCACAGCATCTTCTGCCCTCTCATGTCATTCAGACAAGGAGCCTGCGTCGGTAAGGACTCATTTCTATTAGATTTGTGGTTATTTGGCTCTCATTTTACTATGCAAAATTGGTTAGAACAAATGTTGTTCACAACGATGGCCTAGCAAGAAACAAAAGACCTCATGTGGGGACAGGAGAAGGAAAAACTAAACCTATAAATACATAATTTAAAAACGCAATACACAAAAGGGTAAAACACTGCAAATCAACACAAGAGCGGCATAGGACATTATATAGCAGCAATAAACAGAGTCAATAGCACATACAACAATAAAAGCATGGGGCCGATGAACATGGTAGACAAATAGCATCACACTAACACATTGCATGTTAGGCAAAAACACATCAGACAAAGCTACAAAGTGTTGATAAAGGTGATAAGGTTTTTGAACTGTTCCTGACACAATCCGAAAGTGGAAACCTGTTTTTAAAGAAATGGCATAGCACCCCTGGGTGTTATCTATAATACATTATTGGCTGGAAAACTGAGATGAAATACTACTTTTCACAGTTTTTGTATGTATCTATCCTCAGTATGGCTTTTTTGAGCTCTAATGCAGCACAAAATCGATTCATAGAGATGTAGTAAAATGAATCTTATATATTTAAGTAAAGTTGATTTCTATTTCTATATGTCAACATTTTGAAGCGGTCCACTGGATTCAGATATAGCTGTTGTCGATTGTTCAGTAGAAACCTATTTCTATACAATTAAATTAAATTAAATTAAATTCCAAAATGCACATAAAAGCGTTATCTAAATCCTCAAACCTCTGCTACTTAGCTCAATTTGTTCTGCGATAAGTTCCACCTCCATCCCATATCAAACTGCGATTGGCTAATAAAAACTGTCATGTGAAATATGCCCCTATTCACTTGGAAAGTGGAAGGAATTCAATATTGAATACTCCGCATTGCTCAGACAGTATAATAACAGTTGCTATTCAGAGTTTTCTGCCTAGCAACTATCACAAGAAAGCATGTGATTGGTTCATTTTCACCCCATTTGCCTTCATGTAATGTAGCTTTGCACCGTTTAGTGTCAGAGAACCGACTGCTACTTACTGAAAGGTCTCACTTTCAGTAGCTCTGTTGTTTTATTGTTTAGTTTTCAAATCAGATCAATATTTAATTTATTTATATATATATATATAAAATATTGATTAGGCTATACTATATTTTATTTGGGGTATTCACTGAATACCTGGATGGCTCTGAGGGTTCCCCTGTGTTAAAGTCCCATACATTTCTTTGAGTTGTCCTGTATATAGTTTTCAGCCTGTTTGCTCTTGTTGTGATTCTTAAACAGTGACTGGCAGCGAGGATGGCTGTGTTTACTTCTTTGACGTGGAGCGCAATACCAAGGCCATAGTGAACAAGTTGCAGGGTCACGGCGGACCGGTTTTAGATGTAAGCTTCAACTGCGATGAGAGTCTACTGGCGTCTGCCGATTCCACTGGCATGGTCATCATCTGGAGGCGGGAGCAGAAGTGACTGGCCCACCTATCAAAGGCATCCACACAATACATCCACACAGATTTCCACTTGTTACTCGTCCGGTCCTATGTCTGTAGGTTTTTACTTGAATGTAATGGGCTACTAACACTGCACATCAAATGCAATGAGGTTGCACAGGTCATGTTTTAGAATTTCAGTGACGGGGCAAGGCATTATTCTCATCTGAGAAATTCTTATTATTATTTTAACACTACTACTCTCATGCATGTGCCAGGGCAGATCTTTGACTTTTCAGGACATTGTGTTCATGTGACATAAATAAATAAAATGTAATCTTCCTTAGGATCTTCTTATCAACACATTCCACCATAAAGCTAACAGCCCCTCTAGCATAAATCTTATTAGTTATTTATGTTACCTTTGATCAGGTAGTGTAAACGTGTAGTAAAAAGCCTTATCATCTAAATCTGCTGTTTATCTTTTAGGCAACTACAGCATTTTCCTCTTTATTGACAGTTGTGTAGTACAGTGTGCATGGCAGCAAATCTAGAAGAAGTCAATATACTGGTGTCAATCAATCTGACCATCTACAAGCATCAGAAAGTGTGTTTACCTGTGTGTTTGTATTTGCTTGTACATTTGTGTTATTTAAGTCATGCTATAGTTCAGATTAATTTATAAGTGCACATACTAAATAAATCACTACTGTAAGTTTTCTATCAGTGTTTTGGTTATTGATTAACATCTGTGTTGTGGACCTTGAAGACGTATAGAAATACAATATGTGCTCAACTCCGTAAGGACATATGTGTAAATTAGAGCTGGGTGATATACCGGTATTTAATTTATATCTGTATATTTTCAAAAGAGATATAAAATTAGACAATATTGTTTATATCGATATAGTTATGCATTTATTAATAGCTTTTTCGATTTGTTTGTCTCTCCCTCCATGCCTGCACTTGGCCTGAGGAGTGGAATCAGGAGCGACTGGTTAGTGCGTTCAGAGTGTCAAAGGGGCACCAGAGAAAGCTCACATGTCGGCCTACTTACTCTGCTCGCACAAATTGATACGGAGTGAGCGTTTGAAGTGCACCTTTTTTTCAGAGTAGCCAATAAGGGAGCAGATACTGAGTCACATGCTCAATTTTCATTTCTGACAAACAGATACAGGTAGTCAGTATTACAAGGTACCGGTAATGAAAAACAAATGTGGATTAAAATCATTATAGGTGCAAAATTCACAACCTCGCTGCTAAATATTTTAACCATGTACAACTGCAATAAATATAGATAAAAAGCTGTAGCTGCACCTAGAAATACAGTACATTATTGCTGAGGAACATGGATGTTTCTGAAGGCATCTTATATATCATATCTTATATTATAGCTATATTCAATATACGGTAAGATGAAATACTGCACCTGTTATTTGGGTAGTTACATTGTGAACATCCTTCCAATTTAGTGAAATAAATAAATCATGAAATGATCATTTCTTTACTTTTGGAGTACAATGTTCTTACATTGTGTTGGGAATGTTTATGGAGTTTAACAACGCATTCCAGACATGGAAAGTCAGGGAATTTGATATTTGGGGTCAAATCATAGAATATCAATTTGCATCATGTTTAAATGTCAGTTGCCATTCATCTAAATTATACTGGCCTAGTATTACATTTTGAGAGGTATGCACAGGTCTGAAGTGCCGCATGTAAACACCAGACCCAATTAGGTGACATCCCATGCAGGTAACCCGAAACCGTCAATCGGAAAGATTCCATTCGGAAAAACAAAATGTGTAAACCCAGCTAGTGATGTGAATAAGAGCCGTATGAATGTTACTTCCCCAAACAAAAGATAAAATGGGACAGAAGAGTGAAGCGCCTAGATTATTTGGCACAGGAGAATATTGTGAGGAAAGTTGATACAGGAGAATCATTCAATCATTCCTGAGAGCCTTATTTAATAATATTTTGTCACATGGTGGCTGGATTTTGTGTTTTCCTTTAAATAAATAAAGACATTTCCACCATAAAATGGACCAGAATGTCTTAAAATAAAGTGGAGGACCCACATAAGGTCTGTAAAATCTTAGGTTCATAGTCTGCTCCATTGGCAAACACTAGGTTACAGGGTAGGCTACTGTCTGTCATTTGTCTTTTTTATATTCTGCAGCCTATAATTTAACTTAAATATACTATTTAAATAATGTACAAAACTACTTTTTCTGCTAAACAATACAAACATTTAAGCCTTGTTATTCATGCTTACATTAGTGGTGGCTTGTCCTTGATTTGCATAAACATTAATAGATTTGCAACTTGTGTAAAAGTGTGTGTTAAAGAGAGACTGTAATCAAATACATTTTTTGTATTCACATTTGCAGGTACTGCACTGTTTTCTCTTCTAGTACAGTGGCAAATAAGCAGTTTATTAATATTTTTTTAATACTTTCTACCTTAATAGTTTTTTAACTGGTGAATTATCAACCTCTAACTTTAAATATAATTTATTTTGTGTGGCTTTTATTGTATTTTAAAGGTATTAACAGAAAGGATATTGAATACTGTATGTGTATGAGAATACTGTATGTGCTTTTACATAGTGTACTTCTGCAAAACCCATATGCATAACTATAATATGTTAGAATGTTAGTATGTTTTAATTGCATAGTTTGTGGGCTAATAAAATTACTACTCAAATATATAAAAACATAAATACATGTTAAAAATATGTGTGTGACTTTTGATATTTTTGTTGCATGGGGGCCTATTTGTAAAACTCAATCAATTCAATTGATAATTCTATAAACAAATATAAAAACTAAATGTGCAAATCAATGGTTAAATAGATAATTAAATAGAAGAATCAATTACATAATCAAAAAGTGAATTGATACTGTAATGAAATTGACTAAAGAATATTAATATCAACCATTCAAAATACATACTAATGTAACAATGAAGCTGATTTTTACTACATATTAAATTTGTCCATTGCTTTTTCTACTTGCTTCAGGAGCAATTGAAATTGAATTAGAAGCCACACACAGCAATTAATGTTCTGCAAAGCTCATTAATATTGTGTAAAAATGTGGTCTTAGTGCTCTAAGAAAGCATATATATTTCTTTCCAGCAAATCTCTTAATTACACCAATATTGTGCATGGGAAACATTTTGTACATATGGAAAAGTATTCATGAAGGATCACCCAGTCAACCATGAAATGCTCTGGACATTAGAACATTAAATCTGGCCAAACCTGATAATGCATCAAAAGTAGAGTCTTTATTGATGAGTGGGTAAAATAACCAACTCAGTTTAACTGTACAGATACAGAATATAATCTTCCGAAGGAATGCCAGACGCAAAAATAAACCAAAAAACAAAACCACCTTATTCCACCTTACACTTGTCTTTCCATGTCAACATCTATACAAACAGTCTCAGATCTATGAAATGCCGTGGAATGCATGCTAACACAGTATGATGCGCAAGTGTCCACATTTAGAAAATCGACTGCACAAAAATGCATGTATGCCTAACATCAGTCAGACACATTCATTACAGAAATTGTAGTTTGGAGAGCCAACTTGGTGTAACATTAAACTATATACCTCTAGTACAAAAATTGTTCTCCAGTAACCAAACCCTCAAATACGTTTTTGTGTCGCATTAATTTTATCCTCATTTTGATTGGATTTACCCTTGTGGTTGAAACCAGTGTTCCACAAACATTGTTGTTTTGTTTTGAAACTCAGGGAGTTGTCCTGCACTTCAGTGCTGAATGGCTCATAACCCTCCCCTTACAGCCACACATTAGTCTCAAACCATAAACAGTGAGCTGGGGAGGATATTCTGGGAGCACTTTAATGCATTTGAGGAGTGTACCTTTAAAGATTATTTCATGCAATTCTTTTTATCGGGTGAAAGAATAACCACACTTGAAGAAACATTCCCAGGAGCATCAGGTGCAAATTAGTGTTTTTTGTCAATGCCATAGTATTATTTGAGGCATATACAATTAGAGAGCCTCTGTCTGCAATCGATACAAGCGATTTTTCATTATTTCATTATGACATTATTTCATTATGACTTTTCATTATTTTGTCCTGTCTGCCTCTATACATCTGGATTTAAGTACAAGTTAACTTGTACATTGCAATCAAATCAATATACACCGCTGCAATTTTCTTGAATGGACTAATTTATAAAGGTCTAACAGCTATATTTTTAACAGTTTTATGACAAGAAAGTGTGGTTGCCTATATCGACTCATTAATACTGTAAGATCCATTCTTTCATTATTTCACCATTAAGTGTATCTACTTTTTTCCCCCAGTCTTGCTTTCTTAATCCTTTATCTCCTGGTCATACACACACACAGGTGCGCACACAAACAAATGCTATATAAAAACACAAGCAGGAATACTTAATCCTGTACAGTCTGTACAATATGAAATCAAGTAATATTTCAAAATAGTGTCATCTTCTTAACATGTATTGTTTACAAATAAAAGGAAAACAGGCAATGTTTATAATACAAATAAACCTGACACATCCTAAATAAAGTTCAGGAAATCAAGAATGTTAGGAGTTTGGGCTCACAGCAGCCATTGAGATGCATCCATAATGTCAACTTAGTGTTCAGTCTCCTTAGAGTCAAATGAAGAAGGCGTCAGGGTTGGTACAAAAATCTTTTCAGACCCCTTCAGTTCTTTTTACCTTTCAACTTGACATTTGAACAACATTCTGAAACAATAGTCCGGCGACACATCTCTGCAAAGGTGTCTAACTAAACCTCTCTGCATTGGGTCTTGTATCCCATGAGACAGAAAAGCTAACTCTCTGTGAAAGAGAGCTATAGGGTGCGTCGCTCTGAAATAAGGCAACATTCATTTAAAATGGCATCTGTCCTACAGACTGGCTGTGTTGATTCTCTCTGTGTTGATCTTTCATACATATTATTTATACAGTACCAAAAAAGTGAATACCATCCATGTAAGGGTTGCCACAGCCTTTAAATTGACCTGCTAACCCCCCCCCCCCCCCCTTTTGCAACAGATCAAAAAACTGTCAATCTTTTCAACACAATATTAACATTCTTAACCAAATGGCTCTGTGCCTGTATTTGTCAGCAAACCTTCATTTTGTTGTGTAAAGCTGCGAAACAGACCTCCGTGAAGGTGCACTGCATTACTACAACTCTCCAAATGTCTCTTCTAAACATGAAACATTCCTTTATTAGATCCTAACTTCCATATGATGGTATGGATGGACGTTTTACGCCAGCATGATGCGATACTACTGTACGTATGAGGTCATAATGCTATGATTTCACATGATGCAGTAGGCCTCATCCTGTGGAAGGTGCTGCTTAGTCCTCCAGTAGTTGGGCAGATGGGCTCTCAGCACTTTCCTAAGGTCCTCGTTGATCAGGAGGCAGAAGATGGGGTTGACTCCAGCCTGGGCGAAGCTCATCCACACCGTGATGGAGAGGTACCTGTGAGGGATAGCGCAGGACTTGACGAACACCCTCCAGAAACATGCCACTATATATGGAGCCCAGAGCACCAGGAACAGCAGGGTGATGGTGTAGAACATCCTGCCCAGTCTTCTCTCAGACCTGACTTCCTCCATTCCCAGCAGCCGCCGGTGTTGGTTGTGTAAATTCTGCCTGATGCCCAGGAGAGTGGGTGGCATGGGGCCCCGGCCAAACCCTGCGATCCAGTTGGCTGCCGCCTGACCTGTGGCCCCGGGACCGTGGAAGGTCCAGTTCTGGCTGATAGCTGGCACCAGCTGGACGGGCTTCATCTTGCGGTGCCTGTACTCAAACAGCAGCAGCTTGGCGTAGAAGCCATGAGTGGCCAGAACGACCACAGCTAGCATGAGCATGAACCCCAGGGTGTCGTTGGTCTTCAGGTAGCGGTGTTCGAAAATGCACTGATCCTCGTCGCGGATGAACTTGTACGTCCCGACGTCAAAGACGGGCGGGAACGCCATGGCGACAGCCAGGGTCCACACCATGCAAATGATGGCGGCGCAGGACCAGATGGTCATGCGCTTGGCGTAGAAACGGTGATGAGCAATGGCCAGGTAGCGGGTAACGGCCACGCAAAAGAGCATGAAGGCAGCGTGGAAGCAGAATAGCACCGCCATGAAAGCCACCACTTTGCAGCTCAAGGCACTGTAAGTCCAGGCCGAGCTGTTGTGCACTGACACCAGGACGAAGGGGAAGCAGGCAACCGAGCGGACTGCATCGGCCAGGCACAGATCCAGGAGGAAGAAGTAGGGGGCCTTGTGGAGCGCTCGATCTCGGAGGACCAGAAGGGAGACCAGAAGGTTGCCCGCTAGGCTGACACAGATGATCAAACCCAAGAAAACCAGCTTAAAGTAGGCAGACACATCCGAGGCGGAGATCCCCCCGCTGTCGTTGCTGCCGCCGCCGCTGCTGCTGCTAGTGCCGACCCCTCCTCTGACCAGGCCGCTCTGCGAAGCCAGCACAGCCAGCAGGCTACCAGGGCCATCAATAGCAAAGCTCTGGTTAGCCATGTTCCTTCTCTCCTAGCACAGCTGCAGTTAGGGCCCCTCTATCAAAGCCACTGATCCCCGACAGCCTTCGTCACCAGGGGTGCTCTCTTCCTACAACGACTGCTCCAGGGGATTTATTCTATATAACAGACTCATCTTTCCTCTTTGTCCAGAACTTCACCACCTGTGAATGCAGAGACACAAATTACAGTCTGCCGCTGGAGTGTAAAGCATGCCTGACATGTTTATTAGGCCTCAAACAGAAACAAAACACAGGAAGTGAAGGCATGGCTGCAGAGGTGGCTGGGATCAGATCAGCAGCAGCTCTACAGCATGCCAGCTCCTTGGCTCTCTCAGTAATTACCTTGCCCGTTGCTAAGATACAACAGCTCACATACTTTGTGCAAGTGTGGGTGTTTGAGTGAATTCATGGGGGTGTACAGGGGGATGGTGCGGACAGCACTACCAGCACAAGGCATGTCGAAGAAATATTGACAAGAAGCTGTTATGCATGGTCGGTGTGCGCGTGCGTGCGCCAGATCGTTTGTGGAAGGTGCAATCTGAAGGCGTTATACCATATCAATAATAATTCGTTTCATTTCAGATTTGGAGTGTGTAGGCCTTTCTGTACATTATTTAAAAATACAACTTGGAAATAATCCCCATGATCAATGTTAGCAAGGCCTATATGCTACTCTGAGGTAGGCCTCTGCCCATGGAACCTAAAATCATCTCTCTCAAGGAAGATTTTGTGTTGAGAGCATATGACATATCATTATCAAGCTCAATGCTAAGGCTTGGTATTATAGAAAATATATAATGCTTTTGGTTATTTTGTGGGCAAAACGAATACCGACATATAGAGAGGCTATTTTTAATGTCTTATAACATAGGCCTATTTATCTGGGGCCGGTCTATTAGTTAGGCCTTTTTAAAGCACATGAACAGGTGTCACAATTACCCTTACTTTGTGTAGCCAGCCTATGTCTGGGTATAGCCTATGTTGCATTGTGTATAGCCTATGCGTGCTTTTGTGTATTTCTATAAGAAAACCTACCTTTCATCCTACCATATCTTGAATCGTTCTTCTTGCGGGGTAAGAAATGATCCGAGATTCGATGCACTATTTGTTAAATTCCAAGAAAATCCATTTTCTAGCCTCATGCTCTTGCTGTACTGTCAGGCTAAAACAACACCTGTTATACATAAATCCTTTGCAGGAAAATCGAATTGAGCGACATAGCCTATATCGCCTAGTAGAGAAAAAACATTACAAGCCTATCTCATAATCAACATCTGATGAAATAATCCAGGATAAGGATTCTAGGACTGAACCACGGATAAAATAGTCGAATATTCACTGCCACCCTTTTTCAGTTCCAGCGAGCGATGTGTTCATTTTGTCTCCAAGCAATATCAACCGTGAGGGAAGAAGGGGGGGGGGGGTGGAGAACAGATTTTATGTGGTATCACGTCGAAGATGGATTTCCAGAAAACTAGAACAGACGATGACTGGAGGAGAGGAAAATATTTTTTCTTTTGTTATATATCCAAATGATGTCAGATTTTCAATGCTTATAATAACCCACCCATAAACGTTAGGAGAAAAAAAAAGATCGCGCATCCCTTCAATGAATAAGATATCATCGTGGCATGTATACTGGCTAAGAGCACTAGAACAATTAGTGCTGAAGGATAACAGCCACGATAAATGTATTGTTCTCATTTTGTGTTGCCTTTCGAAAGAATAGAATATATCATGTACAATAATGTGCAGTCTTGTTTTGCTGCCCCGAAGGCAGACAACAGATTAATAGTCCATAATACAAACCCCCGTCATACAAAAATACATATGTACCAAGTCCATCATTAGCACGTATAATTCCTATTGCGAAACATTTGTAAAAATCGCCAAAAATATAAAATAATCTTGGCCGAATTATTTCTAAATAATCCCAATTATGGCTTCTTGCGAAGAACCGCCTCGCATATTCGCGGAATTGGTCGGTTTTGTTCGGAGACGAAAGGAAGGGAGGTAAGGAGAGTGTGGGAGAGAGAGAGAGAGAGAGAGAGAGAGAGAGAGAGAGAGGGGGGGGTGGAGAGATATAGAGATTAAAGTGTGCAATATTGTCAACAACGACATGAAAGTGTTTATTCAAAAAAACCTTGAATTAATAGGCGCATCATGTACGCCATGAGGCTTTCACTATGTGCATTTTAGCATTCACTTTTTTTGTACTGATATTGCACGTATATGGCATCATATAGCCTACTAATATTATCAGATTATTGGCCAATTTGTATAAAACTCGGCACATTCTCCTTCTCTTTTCATTCACAGTAGTGACATGATCATGTAAATATGCATTTTTTTATTGAATTGACAAATATTGCATTAAAAATTACAATTCAAAAATTCCATTCAAAAAGACAATTCACAACCAAAAACATTATATGTATTAAGTCTGACACCATGGGGTTTGAATTTTGAAAAGCATTTCCAGTCCAAAAACTCTTTTGCATCAAAAGAAACATTGTTTAAGCAAATAGCCAGAGCCAAGTTTATAAATATCTTTTTACATGGTAGGCATATCAGTCAACAATGTAGCATTTAAGGTGCCTCTTTTGGTCTGCATGACACCATGACTTCAATGCAATGCGTGACCTTTGGTTGAAATGTGCAGCTCATGTTGCTTCTGTATTTTCACCCAATGCAGTAGCAGTAGCTAGCAGCAGCACTCAGGACTGACAGAAGGTCTTTAATGTATTGTAAAGTTACTGTCACTGCAGTGTGTGTGTGTGTAGAATATTTTGACAGGAAAAAGAATAATCACAGGACAATAGCTGATTAGTAGCTGAAAGCATCATTTATGACACTGCAAATGTTCCATAACAGTTTCACTTATTGGTACAGAATCTAGTGTATGTGCTTAAATAGTATGTACACAAATAAATACTTTGGAAGCAGAAAGATTTTGTGTTCCTACATGAAAAAGCAGTCAAGAGCCACCAGCAATTACATTTAACATTTAGTTACAGATCACAATGGTAATATTCAAGAAACTAAAACAGAATAACAGCATAACAGTGTGATGCTTTTTAATTGGTGTAAACAATACACTTTCAAATTTCAGTGTTCCACAGAGGTGAATTGCTTTTCATATCAATGTCATATTAATCGCATTGAGGTTAGGTTAAAACTATTGTATGCTTGGTTAGTGTGTTTACACTGTTAACTGCGCGAATGTTTTTTATGTGCACTACAAATATTTAATGTTTTATGGAAATAATTAAACATATATTTTTCTTTCAATAAGAAAACATTTCTGAACACATGCACAAATACCACTACAACAACATCAGGAACATGTGCTTCTAACTTGATTTGGAATCATGGAAAGGCACTTCGCTGGAGCAAATCACTTTACAGGATAAAACCCTATACTGGCCTAATCAGAAACAAAGTGACACAATAAACAGCCCCATGAAAATGAGAGCACTGGGTTCCTGTAACACCACAAAGAGTAAAATGGCTGCATTTAAGAAGACAATGGATGGTATACAATTTCTCTCCATGTTATATCCAGACTGTGGGTTTGTCAGAGGCTGGAAAGCCTCTGACAAGGTGTTTGATCGATTCCTCAATGTGTTCGGGGAAAGCTGAAGGGAGTCTTGCTCTGCATTTTCGGCCTTGATAGTATTTCGAGTTTTGCTCTGGGTGACCTCTGTGACATGCATTGTCGCTGTGGTGTTGTCTGTAAGTGTAGGTGATGTTCCTGCCTCACTCCCTGTTCCCAGAGATACATGATTCTCTGCTGCAGGACTGTTTTCACCGCAATGGCTGGAATCCTCTGGTCGTTCACCCCATCCGGCCACAACATCTTGTTTAAAACTCTGAGAAGTCAGAGGAAGAGACAGAGAGTCCAGGTACAGCTCTCCAGATGGTTGACTGGCTGGTGTCTGGGATAATCCCTGGTCTCCTGCTGGATCAATATTTGTTTCTAAGGTAGGCAGCGATGGCCACGAGGCCTTGACTAAACCAGATATATTTTCCAGTTGTTTCTCAGAATTGGACCCCTTAGAAAAAGGTGGAGGTACTGAGGAAATATCTTCATGTAATCTTCTCTCAGTATAAACAGACATACTGGAGGACTGGAGAGGTTGCTCTTGGACTTGAATACCTCTGTGTTTCTGTTTCTCCATTTCCCCAGGTGGGACTTCCTCTCTCATGAAGACGCCTGATTTTGCCTTTGTTTGAAGGACTTGTGCACCGCTCTCTAGAAATGAAGCCTTTACTGATTTTTCTTTCTCAGACACTTCAGTAGAAGTTTCAGACACACTGGGGAACATCATTGTTGGTTCACCACTGTCTTCTAGTGGGCATCTTGAGGTGGCGAATGGCTTGTTTACCTGGATGGATAAGTCATCTTTTGCTCTATTTGTATTGATCAAATTCTCTTGAGCTTTTTCACCCAAAAACACATTAGCAGTGTTAAGAGTGTTGGCAGTGAATGGCGAGAGAGTATCTGGAGTATGTACTTTCTCTATGTATGCCTGAGATATACTGATGCCATGCCTTGACTCTATATCTAAAGATTCCTCTTGCTCATATAGGATTATAGGGTCAGCTTCAACTGGCATTGACTGTTTCTCTGTCTGAAATATCATTATAGCTTTACACTGAGGGGAGTCATGACATGAAAGATCTTCCAGTGGATTGATTGCATGATCTGGTAGATTTGGAGTAAAGAAGGACATGTCCAGGTTCTCTTCTCTAATTGTATGCATTACCTCTGGTATGGGATCTTTGTTATCTTGCATCACAACCTGATTTAACTCCATACGTTTACAGAGTGAAGTCATTTCATGGTCTTGCTCTTGAATGTCTGAGACTGAAGTGCATTCCAGTGGGTTTAGGATCGGGGGTAGCAATGTCCAGAGATTATTCTCTTTCTCCGAAGATTCACAGTAGAGTCTTGATAAAGGCTTTGACTCATTAGACCTAATAGGACCGCATACATGCGATACAAAGGACAACCCTTCATCAGCTATGTGCGATGATGTTTCAGAAGACACACAAGGTGATTGTTCACCTGGGGACACACCAGTAGACAGTGTGCCATCGCTTGTTGAAAGCTCTTGGTTGGGTGGCAATGGAGGAGTAGATTTGGTATCTGCCATCTGTAAAATGAAAATATGAGACAATAATGACAGCCATGAAAGAATCAAGACATCATAAAATGACTTTTGTTCACATTTACATTCCAAATAGATCGGGGAAAGCACTTGAATGCATACTAATGCTTTATTGTGAAGTGTATTTCCATGCCGGCAATGTACTTTAACTATAGAGAAATATAAACAAAACAATCTAGGTTGGGATTATGACAAGACCTGGAAGATAGCCTATTTATATTCAACACCAATAGAATGGGAGAATTATACAAAATGTTGAATCAATTACATTTTCATGTTACCTACAGGTAATAGATATTGCAGTGACTAATCTAATTTTAAGATATTATCTGAGCAAAAGCAACCTGTTGACAATTACTAAAATAGTAATTGTTTTGTTTGCTTTTTTTCTCACCAGCTGTGTTCAGGTGATGTTTATAAAATCTATAGACTGAAAACAGGTTCAAAAACCTCTAAAACGTACTATAGTTAATTGTTTGTATATACAGTCAGGAGTATACCGATATGGTATTGCACTAATGCTATAGTTTATGCTTGGATAGACCAATTATTAATTTGAATGACTATTTATCGCTATTTATTAAGTATATTACTTATACATGGCATCAGTCCATGTTAGAAGAATTGGCATAAAACATGACAGACAAACCATTTGCTGGCAATGTCTGCCAAGGTAAATAACAAATATTGAAAATATTGCCCAAGTACCCACCCAAGTTATGTAAAATTTTTTCATTAGTAGGACAAAAGGGTCTGCTTCAACGCAGTAAGAAAAGGTAATAGACAGACGACAGCAGATTCTCCACCACAGTAATTAAATAACCTGTAAACATCAAAACACTACTGTGTCTGGGATGCAGTGAAAATACAGTATGAGGGTGCGAATTAACCTCTAATGATGGCTAATGGACATCCCATGAATACATGGGATGTCAGCATTCTATGAATTAAAATAAAATGTGCTTACACCTGAGGATAGAAAAGCAAAGGGTAAAAAAGACCAGATAACCATTCATGCAAATGTGACTGAATACAGTAAGGTCTGATGCATGTTGCAGACGAAACCCATGCTGTCACAGCGAGTCGCAGGATATTACCTATGTTGTTGCTGAAGCTTCTATGAGCTGTAAACAATATGAACAATCAAGCCAATGAAAGGTTAAAAAAGGAAGGCTTAAATATTATAAATAAATAGTATACATGATTGTTACATTTGATGGCTTGCAAGAAGGTGGTTCAACATGATCAACAACAGCATGCAAATTACACATTTTGAAATAATCCAACTAGTCGTTTGCTAAAAGTGTCATGTGCTGGCAAACTAAAGCAGCAAGCTACTACAAGATATATTCTGCACTTCACCAGAATTTCCAGAACAAATGCCGCTATATGCAATAAGGTCTCTATTGGCTTGTCTTTTTCAGTCAAAACTAGTTGGTATTTCAACACAAATATTTGCGTTTTACCTCTATGTCGATCTCCAGGTTTACAAATCTCACAGGCTCTGATTTGGAGGTCCCTGGCTCCTCTGTAAACAAAGCACATGAATAAATGTATGAGTACTATCATCTTGTTACATTTATTAGCACTTCTACAGTAATGTTACACTTAATTCATCAACTAACAAAGGGTATCTTAACTTTATCCTTTAACTTAAAAAAAAGATAAATGTTCTAGTCTTTGTTAATCTCTTCTTTCTTGATATGCAGGCTTAGTTCTAGCAATGACTTCTGGGAATTGTATGGCACTGTATATTAATATATAATGTATGTTAAAATGTATGTTAGCCATGATGACATGTTGCTATCATTATTCTAACAGAATGTTGGTTGCTTAGGACAACCACCTTTCCTACTATTGACAAATGTGCTGATTTGAAGTTGCTTAGATAAAAGGGTCCGCTAAACTATGCAAATGTAACTAGCTAGAATTAGACAAATTAAACACCCATACATTTGAGTTTGTTTACAAAGGAATGTATGCCAGTGTACAGTAATTGCATTGCAGAGATCAAACGGTACCTTCGAATCCATCTTGATTTTCCTCATAGTCGTTGTCCATACTGAAACTGAGGGGAGATTTCGACACATGAAACACTAAAAATCAAGCATGACAATTTATTACATTTAGCATTTTCATAAATGTTCCCCCATTGCATAAAAAACATTTCTCAGAGTCATAATAAAGTTTAAAACAAATACACACTGAGTTCTGCTGAGGGACAGCTCACTCTGCCAGAGTGAAGTGCTATAATAGGATGTCTTCTAACCTCTGCATGATGCAGAGGCTAGAGAAAACACCTTGTGGTTGAAGTGAGTTATGGGCAACACGGTGGCCCTGTGGATAACACTGTGGCTTCACAGTAAGAAGGTCCTGTCAGTGCCATGTGAGCAGTGACACTGGCTTCCATCAGGATTTGTTCCCTGGGTGCTGCAAAGTTTGAACTATTTCTTGACAGAGGGGAGATCCCAAGAGATTTTTTATTAGATTTTGGTCACTGCTTTGGATAAGACAGGAACATTAATGTAGTCCTTTAAGTAGGTAGTTTGCAAACAAAAATGTTTTATAGCCATCGGTGTGAGCTGAGCTTTTGGCCATATTCAAGTCACTGAATGACTCAACCGTACAACCTATTCTAATGTCAAGACTTTAAAGACTCACCAGATATCAAAATGTATCTATCTCGTAACCTTTGGTTTTGATCTAATAAAGGTATAAGCTATTAACCACATTTGAGAAAATCCCTGAGCAATACTCAGTTTTGCACCTTCTGTGCTCAATTTGTCATGCATACACATGCACCTAATCTTGAATTAGAGGTGAGGAAACTTAATCAGGGGTCCTTCAGAGGCTGCCAAATGTGACAAGGGTCAAGATGTACATGTGATTAACATGTAAGAAGAGCTATGTGCATAGAGTGGAAATAAAAACAGTCAGGTGCAAGATGTACCATGCTCGTGGTAGGCCTACTTCCAGCTTTGTATTAAACCTGTAGTTCTAAATGGTGACAAGACCATGAGAAAGATAATGGCTACTAAACTAAATATATGCGTACATTTGGAACTCTTTCCATCTGTATTTGTTGTCACGGACATCTTGTTTGTTTTGGAGGGGGTCTCTGGTCCCTGATCTCGGCTTATTCTACCAGTGGCTCATTCATTCTTGGCAACCCATCTATTCCTATTTCTAAGCACTGGTCGTGCAATGACGTCCCACATCACAGTTGTATCAGTTTATATATTTAACCCAAACAACCCATCCTTGTATGGATGTCCAAGCCTGAGAATACTTGGCTTGCTTCCTCTTCCTAGTCACTCATTGCACATTGCAAGATTAATTCTGCAATTTTATGTTAGCCGATAATAGATATTACCTGACAGTAATGTAATGAGAAGCCATGCTATGCTCTGGAAATGATCAATCGTATTACACTGACTACAATAGTCTGCGATATTTTGTGAGCAATTGGTTCTCCGATGTCCCTGATAGAAAAGGTCAGAGGTAAGTCATGGTGTACGGCAGCACTAGAGCTAAAAATGACATCTGCCCTTTGCCTATTTTGATCGACATCACCACTGGATGGCATGCACTCAGAGAACTGTGTCCTCGATCTACAGTACAACGGGCCAACGATCCCTCAATGAAACGTGTAGAGTGTTTTTATTCACCAGAGGGGTTACCGCTGACCCCCACTTGCAGTTGCGGATATAAATGTTTAGACTCTTTCAGTGGAGGCCAAAGGGGTCAAATTAATATTAATGAAAAACATTAATATAAAACGCTGAATAAAACGCCTATTTACCTGCATGCCTTTGGAGGTTTCAGGATACCCCTGACTTCTTGCGTGTCATTATTGGCTGGAGCTAAATCATCTTCATAAGAAAGTTGGAGTGTCACCACATAATTGGCGTGTGAGTTGTTTGCCCAGTAATCACCTTCAGAAGTTTCATAACGAACAACAAACTCAGTGCGGGAGCCGTGAGTAATATATGGTGGTGCAAAAGTCATCTTTAAGGAAAACGCGTCTGTTGTCCCATCATGGGAACCCTGTACATATTCAGCTGGATAATCAAAATAGCTGGCCCAGTTGTCCATGGTTGACCTGATATAAACTGATTTATGGAAGGAGATGTTCAGAACTCTTACGATCACAGTGAAGGCAAGGGGCTCTAGCTCTACTGCTTTCAATTGCTCAACTTCCACCTTATTAGTTACAACCGATTGCTTGAGGACACTCTCGCTGGGCATAAGGAATTCTGGGTTAACGCGATAGGAAGGTTCTTGCTGTAATTTTCGATATCGTTTCATCTCTTCATCTATCCTTTCATCGTCCTCTTCGTCCGAATCGAAAGCAACGAATTCCTTCACTATGACCAAATCCCCGCCTGTTGTATCGGCGAATGACACTCTCCTTGCTGCAGGTAATAAAGCCGAGTGGATTCGCAAATATTCTGCGGTCTCGTCATAGATAGACGCGCCTCGCTTCCTGGGCACTGGTGAGCATCTTGGGATGAGGTGGACGTCCTCGGTATCATCTTCGTCGTCGTCATCGTCCTCATCCATGAGGCATTTAGAATCTGCGTCTTCGGTTGATTTACCAGATTTCACCGTAGTGAACAGGCCATCTTGACTCGGTATAGTTAAAAAAGACATCTATGCAGTTTCCGGTGAATTCCTGCACTGAAACGCGTAGGCTACTGTAGACTACATAAAATACGCGTCCTACCAAAGTAAAGCACTAGGCCTATTATCCTAATCACTAATTCCTGGACTCGCGCTGCACCCAGTCTCCTCGTTTGTGTGTCTTAAATGTCAACTCCACGCTAGCTCTTGCCTACCGCTCTAGTGCAGCATACGTGACTTTTGTATTAGTCTACACTTGAGTGCAGCGGTGAAAACGGTCGCTAATTTTAGCAATGACCAATCGTTTTCAAATTTAAATTGATATAATCCCGTGACTCCCCCCAATTAAATTGGTTCGGGCAGCAGGATTCATGTCGGTCCACACCGAGCAACCTATTTATTATAGGCTAACTAAACTAAGCCACACACTAAAATGTTCGGTGTGGAATAATTTCAGTATTCCTCTATTTTAAAGATACACGCCTCCGTTTGTGTGTGAGACTACTCCTCCTGTGGTTGAAATCAGTATTGCAAAAATACATTCCTCTCTACTCCCTATATACTACTATATTTTGTATTTGCAGCATGTGTCCTCTGATTTCACCAGTAGGATATAAGTGCACATTAGTGTAAATATGTTGTTGTGTAAATGAAGTGCTTTATTTAAAAGAACAATTTGCGTGGATGCATTCACTGTCCATGCACTGGCTTTCACTGAACCCCCTGATCAAAATCACTCCTATGCCCTGGGGAATGAATGAATTCTCATCTGTTAGTAATGTTGATAGGCTACTTTAGCATATCAGTCAATATTTTCTGTAGCTCTAGACAGATAAATATACTTATTTTTTTGGGCACAAATGGCTATTTTGATAAAAGAGCCATTAAAGTAAAGGTTGCCGAACCCTGTCTACGATCATGTAGAGAGCCTGTGCAAACCAAAATGTAGACTTGTGGCATTCCATAGCAACTCTGCTCGAGCACCTCTATTTGAGCCTAACATACTGCATCAGATTCCATACAGTAGGTCTTTAGGAAACTGTTTTTGCCTACAATTTCCTTGGCCAATTTCACAGACATGGATTAACCACTAAGAATTTATTTTCAATGGAGATCTTCATTGAATTTTATAGTTTTAGTCTTGGACTATAGGCTTAATCCACCATTGAAACCGCCTAGCCTCTATACTTTCACAAAATTTCAGTGCATGCTACTTCTATTTTTTTCATTGAATATAGCTAGCAATCAGGTATTTATATAGAATTTCCGGCAATAATTACCTATTTGGTAACTATATTTTTCTTGTTAACGTTAAAAATTAACATCACGACTGCCAACATTTTTCGTATCAGACTCACTTGTGTGCACAACTGTCAGTGGCAATCTATTTAGGTAAACAAGCCCCCTCGTGTGATAGGTTGAGCAATTTTAGCGCGGCGCTCTGTGACCAATCAGCGAAATGTTTTTTCTGGCACATCTCTGCCTGAATAGTAATCTTATGAGATAGGACGAAAATAAACATATACGAAGAACACTGGATTTAAAATATACATTTTTATTTCGTGGATATTGTTGATGTTGTGGACCCTTTTTTGAGAAAATGTGGTGCAGTCGTAATTCCAAGGACACAAAGTGGGTAACATTAGCAAGCTAGCTAACGTTAGCGTGTAAGAGACAGCCTGCAGTTTAGCACGCAAGGCCTCAGAATCGAATACGCTGCTTCCAGCTCTAGCTTTTTAGACTGTATATTGTCATTTTAACAAAAAAACACATTTGCCACATTGGCACGGGGTGTTTAATCGATTCACTGCAGTTACATTTGTACAACTACTGTAAGCTAGTACGCTATTTTGGCTTGCTGGCTAGCTAGCTAGCATGAGTGCATTTTCAGACTTAAAACAGTCCGCTGACTCTGCGTCAAGGAAACGATGTACAACCGACAAGGAAGAGACTACGATTCCTAGCAAGAGTACCAAAATAAACACCACATCTAACGACACGCCATCAACTTCACGAAGTTGCAGAAACGGCGAAGGCGAAACACAAGATACTGCGGCGAAAACAAATGAGGCAAATGGTGGCGAAAGAGTAGGTGAACCTGCTGTTGGGCAAACGAAGCCGACACATGGACGGACGGACAGCGCGTGTGCCGTGCGGCCCGAGAATATAAACAGCTCCGACAAATCTGATACTCCTGATGCCAGCGGCATCGATAAACAACAATCATCCCTAGATAGACGGATAGATGATGGGAAGAATGATCGAGTAGAAGATCTTCCTTCAACTTCCCTGGACCAGTCTGATTCAGCAGCCATCGCAGCAGCTGAAGCTCTAGCAAGTCTTACTAGAGGAGATGCTGAAGACAGTAAGGAGACTCCATGCTCACCCGAAAGAGTAGGAAAAGGAGGCAAAGTTAAGCATGGTGACCATGAATCTTCAAAAGAAACCTTGAGAACGCGGGCAGCTGCAGCAGATAGCTCCACTTCAGTGCGTAATGTTGACAAAGAGGATGCCGATGACATGCCAGATGGAGATGAAGGGGATGATTCCATTCCTGGATCCTCTTCCACACCAAGCTCCTCTTTTCCTTCCGACAATGAGGATGATGAAGACGGGGAGTGTGCCATTGTCTCCGTGAAGATGGCCCCGGAGATCCGTCAGTCGGTGGCTCTTCTAGCGCAGGTACAGATGAGGTTGGAAGCTCTGGAAAAAAAGAGTGCCCGGCTTCACCAGCGCGTGGACCTGAAGATAGGTCGCCAGCGGCGTCCGCATCTCGACCAGCGCTGCTCGATCACAAAATCCATTCCTGGCTTCTGGGTCACGGCAGTATCCTTTTTAAATGGTTCAACCTTCCTCAACCGCGTGTGTCTGTGTGTGTGAGTGAAAAGGCTCTTTGTATTTTTCCTTTACTCCAGTATGTCAGCTATTAAATCATCCTCATCTGTCAGCCCACATCGACGAGACTGATGAAGATGCTCTGAGTTACATGATTGATCTTGAGGTTAGTAGTTTGCTACTGCAGCCTAATGTGTCAAATGTTTTGGCACATGGCCTGACAATTCAAACACTTTGTTTCTGCATTTTGTTTGTTTTTTTTGCCCCCCCCCCCCCCCCCTTCCCCCAGATTGAGTCTTTCAAGAACAACAAACTTGGCTACAGGATTCGCTTCCACTTCAGGCGGAACCCTTACTTCCAGAACAGCACCATAATGAAGGAACTTCACCTGGGGATGGGAGGTGAAACATGCCCATGCCCATATTTGACACATTTAAGGCTGTTCTCAAGCACAGAATGGGGGTCATGCAGTATCATGGTAGCTGTAAATGTTAAATTTCCATCAAGTAATTGAATAACAACAAAAATCTCCACATGTACTGTAGTATTTGTGACAATTCTACCCTATAAGCTTTGCTTTGATTGCATGTTGATGTATTGGATTGTTACAAAGCTAGACAAAACATCATGTGGTTTAGAGCTGGTTGTTCTCGTCTCAGGGTCTCCAGTGTCATTCTCCAACCCCATTCTCTGGCATCGTGGACAGAACCTAACAGCCCACAGCGAGCCCAGGAAGACAACACGTGGGGTCTACCAGACCTTCTTTAGCTGGTTCAGCGATCACAGCAACCCAGGCCGGGATGACATAGCACAGGTAACTTCATCCAAGAGCTGACGTGTCTACAAATAAAGCTTAAAGGAATTGGTCTTCAAGTTGGAAATACTGGTTCATTTCAACCAGTAATTTCAATAGCATAAAGACAAATGTGAGAGAAAAAAAAACATAAACACCAGTGAAACAATAATGTGCACATTGTATTAAGACTATGTAAGTATATATGTGTGCAAATTAGATTTGAACTGTAACTAATTGAAATACAACTTTATGTTAATGAGACTCTGTCTAGTGTCAGCTTGTGTTGTGTAGAAATAGTTTATAGAGAGAGCATCTCTGCGTGCTTTTATAACTGACTTTTTTTTTCCCTTGTTTAGATACTGAAGGATGACCTGTACAGAGATCCTCTGAGATACTACCTGACTCCTCTGTGGGAGCCCAGGGAGAACGGAAGGTAGGTCAAACAGCCCCCCTCATACTCTGTTAGACTCACCACCCATAAAGTCATGCAGCAATATTATTAAATCATTAACAATCTCTTTACAATGTAGTTAAGAAGCATTAGTTCTCGCATGTCAACAAGGCAATTAATGTGAAATGTAAAAAAAAATCGATCAGTATCACCGGCCCATGCTCTACACATTCCCGACCGCACGCATTTACAGGCTTGCTGTCGTTAAGGTTGTAATTTATCCAATGTTGGCGACTGGTTATCTTACGGGGATACTCCTAGCTAGAGATTGTACAAGACAAGGGTACATCAATTTGAATACTGCCTCTTTTTCTTTTTTTTTAAGGTGGTCTGATTATGATGGCTGATTATCCTCAGTCACTTTGCGCAGTACACAATCTAACTCCCTTATTAGCCTATCGTTGCTGAAAAGTGCACTCGCCTGACGGGCTAGTGGCTCTAATATTAGAATCGCCCGAAAAGTAAACGACTCACCTGGGCCGAGTGGGCGACCTTAATTTCCAGCCCTGTGTGTAGGCTGTGTGTGTGTGTGTGTGTGGTTTTACAGGCTATGTAACCCCTTCTCCCAGGGGAAGATAAGGGGCAGAACTTTGAATCTGCATTCTAGTTTGACATTCGTCAATTTGATTGGTCACATATTCTGCCATAGGAAACATGCATGTTCAGGAGAAGGGGACGTAAGAGGAGCATACAGCTACATCCTTTTAAATAGAATAATTAGTAGTTTTGATTGGCTAACAAAGACTGCACATTTCCTGTGACTGGAAAAGTAGCGAGAACACAGACTTTAAGCTTACGTAGCCTACTTCAGATATACCTCTACGCTTCATATATTGTGTGATGTTTATTTGTCAAACTATAATAAATAAAAAATGTATTTACATATAAAAGGCGATAAGCGTTTAATAAATTAATAACATTATTGTCTCATTTTGGTCACCCCTTCTCTGATGGGGTTGAAGGGCCTGACCGCACACTACTGTTTTATAAAGAGAAGCTAGTCAGATTTAACCCATGCTTCGACATAGACAATTACACCTTGCATTAAAAGGTGACATCTGGCCAAGGGGAAAACACATGTACTGCACCCAGTGCACATTGAGATCAGAATATTATCAGCTCAGCCAGACATGCAGAGTTAGCCTGGCTGGTTTCAGACCTCAGGTGCAAACGCAGTCCAGACAGCAAGTTCTCATTAGGGAGAAATCATCCACCCGCAGGATGGCAAAGTCATCAAATGAATCCATAGAACCCTGAGAAAAACAGATGACTGGATGTGCCTGGAGCCACCAAGATTCACTATAACTTTATTGTTAGTTCCCTATGGGCTTGCTATAGGCAGTGTGTTCATTTCAAGAATAATCTTTCAGAGAAGAATGGCATAAAGCAGTAGCTGACCAGAATAGAATGTGTTTATTCGCTAATTAATATTCATGAATCCAGTAGGCAAACCTGTAAACTAATTTGTTACATTTTCATATTAAGCATGATCAATTTAGTTTCCCTCCGAGGGACAGCCACTGAATAGCTTATTTAGCTCCAGGGGAAAGATAGTCTGCCCAATATCACACCCCCCCCCCCCGACCCTTCCTTCCATCCAATTTTGCTAGAGTTTCATGTCCTCGGAACATCTCATCCTCTCCGGAATGAATGCTGAATGCACCCACCTTGCTGGTGATCTATAATGTGCGTGTGTGCCTGTGCGCGTCTCCTCCAGCGGTACCAGTGGGGCCCGTGCAGCTGACAACAGCAATGGGGACGACTGTGTGGTGATCTCAGACTCTGATGACGACCAGGAGGAGGACACAGCTGGACAAGGCCACAGCAGGGCAGAGGAGGAGGAGGTGGAGGAGGAGGAGGAGGAAGAAGAAGAAGAAGAAGAAGAGGAAGAGGAGGAGAAAATTAGACGAGGTAAACATTGGGCAAAAGTAGTGGTGTAACGGATCGTAGTTGATCCGTGACCCGTACGGTTCCCCCTCCCTTGGGTTCAGCACGCACCACAAGAGGGCTGAATGTGCAAAGCCTCTCACACTGCAAGGACTGCCGTGGATTTGACCTGCCCCGCCGATACTAATGCAGAGAATGAATCATCTTGGCGTTCATTGTGCGCGAGTGTGTGCTGCTACGAGCTATGCTGAGAATCAGCATGCCTGGTTTTCTTCGACTTTGAAACTCTGCCGCAGCAGCACAACCTCGCGTGTGATATTGCTTTTTAACAATTATACAAGCGCCATTTAACATTTATGCAAGAGCTATTTATTTAAGAGTAGGCATGAAAAGTGACAGATTAAGAAATACTTTATTATTTAATATATTTGAGCTGAGCCAACACAGGACTAAACTGTTGCCATGCAACACAAACATTTCCTGCAGATCTAGTACAGCTACTTTGTTTGTTTTTTTTCCCCACCCTCTTCCTCTTCTCCTGACGACATCATGATTAAACCTAAATGTTATTTGTGGAGATATGTGAATCTGTGAGGTAGTTTGTTACAATCTAAGATAATGATCACTAATTAATTAACGGTTATTAGATCTGTATGGTCTAAGCATGAAGTTCTATAAAGGCCAGGACAAGTTACTCTGGAATTGTAATAAGTTACTTATTACTCCTTCAAAAATTAATAATATTACTTTTCTTATTACTGGGTATTAAAAGTAATTAGTTACGTTACTAGTTATATTACTTTCACAATCACTATCACAGTCAGACAAAGTGATAACATTGCAGCCTCTTAAACCAGATGATTAGACAGGTTGGTTCAGTAAGCCTATTCTAAGTTTGCTAGGACCAGAAATCTTATTTTTGTAACTAAGTAATGCAACAGATTGACTTTTGTCCGTGTGGCGCAATGGCGATTTAATCCAATCATCAGTCACATTTTGGTATGGCCTCAGCTCCCTTGGAACCTCGACAGAGCAGGTACTAGAAAAAGTACCAGGTACTATCCCAACTTTTGATCGATGGAAAAGCAAAAAAGGCCAGTCAAGTTGAGCTGGTACCACGCAGTGGAAAAGCTCACAAACAAGAATAGAGGCGAGTTGAGTTGAACTGGTACCAGCAATGTAAAAGCGCCATCAGAGTCAGGAAGTCATAAAGATAGACATTAAGTAAATACATGGAAAACAAAGTTAATCAGTATGGTTAAATATAAGCATGCAGTCTGCTGAGCCGAAAAATGATTTGATCCATGGCTCAAACCCGTGACACGATCCGAACCGTGAGTTTTGTGAACCGCTGCACCACTAGTCAAAATCTGTCGGTGGCTTTCACAGTAACCAGTGGACCAACCTAGATTTTCAACAGAATTGTGCATTTGCTGTTATGAGCAAAGCCGATGCCATGTTATCAACATTACTTGCAATAAAAAATTGCAAGTAATGTTGATAACATGGTTCTTATTAAGTAATGTGTCCGAATACTCCTTTAAAAAAAAAAAAAAAATTTAAAAAAAGTTTGGCCAATGTATCGGTGCCAATCGGACATCGTTATTGACAGAACTTGGCTCCGATAGTGGCCGATAGCTGAGCAGCCTCCTCCGGTCACGTAGGCTACATCCTGCGTTCCTTTGGAGTGTAGTCCTCAGGAATTAACGCTACGCGTACGCATGATGCAGTTTGACATGAACGTGTGGGCAGGGTCAGGATCGGACAGGCAGTTTCTAAATAAAGAACAACAATGAGACAACAATGAGAAGTTTGTAGAGCTAGTTTGTAATTACCTAACATCTATATGATGTCTCCATGCCCAGACGCGTCGGAACCAGTTTGACATTGGGGGGGGGACCGAATTGATCCATTCGCTAAACCTGTCCCTAGAACTGCAACGTGTCTAATCACATTAGTCTAGGCGTGGGCGGCATGCATGGTGTCTAAGTTCGACAGCAGCGTTTCAGGGAGTGTCGGTGTATTTTCTGCTTATCGAAGCCAAAAACGAATGCAATATCCTGATGCTCTGAGTTTTAACAGCATAATATTTAGTT
>JAODTR010000022.1:3616844-3658065 GCA_025399935.1 Amblyopsis rosae | reverse complement strand
TGGACGGATCTCATCAATCCCCGGGGCTTTGCCACTGTGGAGTTGTTTGACTACCTCAGTGACCTCCCTTAGGGAAAATGACATCATTTTCTAAAAATTTGTATTTTGTAAATTTCATCACCAGAATTGATGTGTCTCATTACAGTTCTGTAAAGTGTATTGTGGAATGTTTTTAAAACTCTTTGTGGGGAGGGTTTTTCCATTTGTAGTGTATTGTATACTAAACATTGTAAATCCGATAGGACAAAGCACACACCCCATGCCATGTTACAGGAAGCCACGTTATCTTTGCTCCACTCCAATAAATACAGACAATAAATGAGCACTACCCTTCATGTCATAAAAGTCAAAGAAATTGAAATGTTTAGTGTAATATCTACAGACGAGCCATGATTGCCCTTGCATAAAAGCCATCACCTGTGAGAAGGTTCATTACTCACTGAGAATGTCGTACAATCAATTTCACTCCTTGCTCAGTACAGTAATATACAATAAATATGAATAAAGCATAAGTGAGTCCCAGCAGAATAACACAGTAACTGTGGCCAGACTCGTTGGCACTGCACATACTAGCTAATGAAGATGCATTAGGCTTTCACCACCTGTTTTTGGACCCAGCATAATATGAACAAATTTGATTGTCTCGTAGATTAGCGGGAAACAAATCCTGAAACACACACGGTTTGGAAAGCTGTGGGGAATTCACTAAATTATTTTAGCTTGTGTGTGCCTGCATTGTCCGTCTGTGTTTGCCATGCGTGTTACTGCTGTACCACTGGCATTAACGACTCTGTGTTTGCACTGTGCCATCAGGAACACTTTAATTATTACTCAGTGGATGCTGTTCTGGGACATCTGGTTTTTTCTATGAAGTATGATGTGATCGGAGACCAGGAACATCTTCGTCTAATGTTGAGGTAAGCACACCCTGCTCACTGTTACCTGCTCTCACACCCTCTATATACTATACTATTCTATATGCCCCATATCATATTTGAATAATATAAGGGAGGCTATTTATAATTTCCAGCTACATATTCCTTTTCAATCAGTGTTGTACTTTTTAACCTGCCCTGTCTTTATTGAGCATCCATGTATACAATTGTAATTGCACCTGACAGGGTGTGGGAGGATATGTCAAAGATGATTGGTTAGAATCTACTAATGATGTCACACCTAGGGCCACATTTAACAGGCTTGTTTTTACACAGGATCTTTAGATGAACTTGACTTCTATGATAGGGGACCTTTAAGTTGTACTATGTTTTGACTTGTAGCAGGATATCACATACAAATAGTACAGCCTCTCTGGAAGCATTACTGTACAACCTAGCAGATATATTGATACAAAACCATTGATGATGATAATAATAATAATAATAATAATAATAATAATAATAATAATAATATAGAGGCACAAGCTTACCTTTCTCCAGAACAACAGTTATTGTAAAGAAAAATAGGAAGACTTTTTTTTTCTTACAGCCCACACTATTGATCCTCCCAGCAATAGTCATATCGTAGGACTCATAAAGCCAGAGAATGTCAACAGAACAGTCATTTCCACTGTAGAATAACAGATGGACTACTTAGGCCAGCATGTGGGTGGATTATGGAGAGAGGTGGGTGGAGTACTTTGATAAGTATCTGCTTGTTTTCTTATTTATCCAGGACAAAGATGAAAACCTACCATGATGTGATTCCCATCTCCTGTCTGACAGAATTCCCCAATGTGGTCCAAATGGCTAAGGTGGGGAAGGTCAAATCCGGGCTTTCCTCTATAACAGAGCTGATCATGTTAGCCCAAAAATACACCCAAGGTTGCTTAACATGGTATCACTTTAGTGTTAAGACTTCTTTTATATGTTGTTATAAATAACATATCCTGTTTCTTTCCCAGCTTGCCTGTGAAGATGTCAATGTCGATCGCTTTTTTCCTGTCCTTTATCCAAAAGTAAGCCCCAGCTTTGCTTTATGCTCTGCATTTTAGCTTTATTGCTAAAGCGACACTTATACACCAGTCTTTCCATATTTATCTCTGGATGTATGCGATTTGTTTCAGGCTTCACGGCTCATTGTTACCTTTGACGAACACGTAATAAGCAACAATTTCAAGTTTGGAGTCGTCTATCAAACATTTGGACAGGTGAGCTGTACAACATGGAAAGTATAATTTAAAAAAATGCATTTATCTAGGGAATCATCTGTACTCAGTTCAATATATTCAGTATGAGATACTAGCCGCTGTAATGGGTCACTTCTATAGGTAAGTTGATTGTTCAGTGCTGCTCAGCCTTAATGACTGGGTTTCCAAACCACTCCAATCTACCAGCCACCTTATCTCCCTTCAGCATTGCTTCTCATCTTCTATGACAATAACGATGCTATTGTTTCTAATCGCATGAGATGAGAATAGGCTGGCATAGTTGAGGGTCCTTGTTCCTTTTGAAAGGGGGCTGCATCTCGTAAAGCATGAAGGCGGAGGATGGCATTATGAATAAACCGAGGGCTTTCTCGTGAGGACATGAAGGGTACTCCGCTCCTCACCCAGGAAGTCATTTATATCCAGGAGGACTTTTAGAGCAAATAAGTGTATTGCTGAAGAAACACAAGTCTACATTTTCCAGCAATGTGGCGTAAAGCTCTGCAGCTGTAAAGAACATATGAATTACATTAAATTACAATACATTTTAATGTTATATTCACTTCATTGGACATATACTGTAGTTGATGGTGAGGGTGCTGAGAATATTCTATTTAAAGGCCATGTTATGAAAAACGAACTTTTTCAGCCAATTTCTACTGAGCTGCTTGTGTTAGATACATATGCTGTATTTTAGCAGGCCGTTCAGAGTTTACTGTTATTGCGATGTCAATTGCACCTGATTAGAATTATACCACCCACCTCATCTGAATATCTCCACCCACGGCTTGAGAACTACCTTTGTGAACGTGCACCATTGATATTCTTGCAAGCATTGGCCTCGCTAGAATTATACTAAGAATCAAGGTAAGGTCACAAACTGCTCAGTTGTCAGCTGCACAGAGAAGCATGCATCGCCACGTCAACGCACCACCTCAGAAGAGCTGATTTGAGTTTTCTTTTGTTGGAAACGTCCCAGCATACACTATTTGAGCCTGTGTGCTACTGGTGTAACATAATTAACTGTTTACATGCTTGTATTTACCAGAAACCAGAAACCTAGCTGTTTTAGAGGTCATCTATATTTATTGTTAATTTTGTAAAGCAGAGAGCGCATTCACAATACATGACTCAATCTTTACAAGCCCAGTCTTTACAATCAATATTGTCTCCGGGCTTGATGTTAATTACTCCTTTGCTGTTACAGACATCAGAAGAGGAACTGTTTGGTAACAGTGAAGAGAGTCCTGCCTTTGTAGAATTCCTGGAGTTTCTTGGGCAGAAGATAGATCTCCACAACTTTAAAGGGTAGGGACTGAACTTATACTGCATTATACAGCTCTAAACTACAATTTCCAAATATTGATTCTGTACTGTGAGTTCTTGGTTCTATGCTTTAGGTGCATGTTCCTTTGAACACGGTTCCCCCTGTTTTGCAGCTTTCGTGGTGGGTTAGATGTGACACATGGACAGACAGGCCTAGAGTCAGTCTATAGCAACTACCGCAACAAAGAGGTCATGTTCCATGTCTCCACTAAGCTACCATACACTGAGGGAGATACGCAACAGGTACTATAATATGTAGTACAGCTGTTCAAGTTTGACATTTAAGTAAGTGACTTACAGTGAATACAAATAAGTACAGATAGGAATTAGGCATCTTGCTCAAAGGTTGTCGGAGGTTGTAAGATATTTCATATACACTGCATATATATATATATATATATATATATATATATATATATATATATACATATCAGGATTTTGATTATCATTGATTTAAGTCATGTTTATGTAAATGTACCAAGCCAAATATCCAGAGGTGTGTATAATCTATTAAGTGTATTATGTAAGTAATGGCAATATCTTACTCTGTACAACCCCAGCCGTACATCACAGTAATAGATAGAGTTGATCATGCTGAAGTGGGAAACTGAGATTGTTTAGCCTTGTCACATCTCCGTTTTCCCTTCCTCCTTTATCTTGATTTATGAGGCTGTGCTCAGAAATGTATCAGGATTATTGGGTATTGTCAGGACGTGCCCAGACACAGATGGTGTACATCTGATGTTGCCCCAAGCTGCAGAGGGTGGCAAGGCATCATTCTCTACAATGTTTGCCCAGCCGCATCTTGTTTAGACCCTCATTACCAGAAGCATCTCTCCCCCTAGTGGTAGTAACACCTTGCATAAAGCATTGTATTGTCCACCAATTCCCAATCCCAATAGAGGAGTATTTAGATGTTATTTACACCTACAAGTGTGAAAGACAATAACAATACATTGTATAATGTTATATTTAATTGACATTTGATTATTGTCTCACAGTTGCAGAGAAAGAGGCACATAGGAAATGACATTGTGGCCATTGTATTCCAAGAGGAAAACACTCCATTTGTACCAGACATGATCGCCTCCAACTTTCTCCATGCCTACGTTGTGGTGCAGGCGGTCAACGCCTGTTCGGACAATGTTCTCTATAAGGTGACCCCCTGCCCTCTCTGCACCCTGATCACGTGATCGGCATGAGCAGCGCTGCCATGACGCTTTACATCCCTGTTGTGCGTTAGGTGTCGGTAACGGCGCGGGACGATGTACCTTTCTTTGGCCCGGCCCTCCCAGACCCAGCGGTCTTCAGAAAGGTACTCATGTTGCACCCTGGCAATGAGGGACAACTGTTCTTTTCAAATTGGGATTACATGCTATTTGACACATATGTGTGCATTTATTATGGTTTTTAGACCAGGAACAGTTCTACTGCAGTGGTTCACCACATTTTGTGCCCATCTAAAGGATCATAATTCTAACATTTATGAACACCATTAGCAAAACAAATACACATTACTGTAACATTTTATTATTAATTTAACTTGGTTGGAAATCACAACTGTGGCCTCACTGGATTCCTGACCCCCTCACTGATCAATGTTTCCAGGTGAATGAAGAGTGTATTATTAAATATCACCTCTTTCCAGGGTCCCGAATTCCACGAATACCTCTTTACTAAGCTTATCAATGCTGAGTATGCTTGCTACAAAGCGGAGAAATTTTCCAAATTGGAGGTAAATTGGATTAACTTTGTCTTCATGCTAAAATCATGACTAAAATCATATCATATATCCCGTTCTTTATTGGCAGCAATTCTGTGTTTGTGTGCGCACGTGTGCATGCGTGCGTGTGCGTGCGTGTGCGTGCGTGCATATGTGTGTGTGTGTGATTGCGTGCACACGCATGCATGGCAGGAGCGGACGCGATCGGCCTTGCTGGAGACCCTGTATGAAGAGCTGCATGTGAACAGCCAGGCCATGATAGGTATTGGAGCAGAGGATGAAAAGATGGAGAATGGAGGTGGAGGAGGAGGGGGATTCTTTGAGTCCTTCAAGGTAACCAGAAGGGCCCTTCTACTGACTGTACAGATCAGTGTTTAGGGGATAACATAAGAGCATAAAAACATTATAAACGGTGTATATGATGATGATATGGTGAATTCAACCACATTCTAAACTTACTTTACATTTTATTCATGCTTCCTGTTTATATGGTAAAATATCAGTATTGTAAAACTGTCCAGAATACAAAATGACATGGTATGGTATACAGTAGACAATGGTATACTGGTATTGATACTGGTATTGATACAGTATACTTTACTGTATAGGGTTTCTTTTCTGGGTTAAAAAAATTGTTTCTTTTTTCTGTGTGTGTGTGGGTGTGTGTGTGTGCGCGCGCGTGTGGGGATGTTCTGGCTGTAAAGGCGTTTCCATGATGTGTGACAAGCAGTTTCACCATTTGATTCTCTGCTCTGTCCTGTCCTGTGCATATTCACGACCACAGCTTATGGGCTTTTTTCCGGCAGGTTCTGCACAGCGTTGTGCTACTGTGGTCTCTGCATGCTCTCTCTATGGTGCTCTGTGTTGAGCTTCTGTAGCCGCTGTGCTTCACGCTTTCATCTTGCCCTGTCAGCATTAAAGGGAATGTCTATCTGTATGTCGGCCAAGCAGGAGGTGCGTCTTATGGCTTTAAACGCCTCTGCTACGGTGTGTGTTTAAAGCGGGTTGGGTGGAACACCTGTAAGCCACATGGCCAGCCCGTCGCTCTTCTGCTGTCTCTGCTCCCCGCTCACACCTACGGACTCACCTGAGTCCGCGTCTCTGGGCGATGCCATACTTAGCGGAGCCTCTCTGCCTCTACCTTAATGGCTGTCTGTTAGCTTTAGCGTGAGGTCAGTGTTCATCGTTAGCCTGTAGGGGGCCCTCACGGGCCAGCGCCATCTCAACCGTGTCATCTCCTCCTCCTCCTCCTCCTCCTCCTCCTCCTCCTCCACCTCCACCTCCACCTCCCTCATCTCTCCTGTAGCGGGTGATCCGCAGCAGAAGTCACTCTATGGACAGCATGGGTCTCACGTTCAAGAAGACACCCTCTGCTAACGGCAGCTTTGCCACCAGCCCGGCAGAGAGCCCCAAGTTCCCTGGGATAGTAAGTACAGTCCCTCTGCTGTGGCGCAAGGCGGGTGAGCAAAGTCTCACCCACACATGGCCATCCCTTGTAACCTTCCCCAGCAGACCCAGTAGAGGACTGGCCTCTCCACTCACGTTGCCATGGCAAAACGCACTAGCCTTTCACAAGAAGCGTTTGTGCCCGTGTGTGAGTCTTAACTAACAGGCCTCTCACACTGTTGCCACCACCACCACAACAACAACAACAACAACAACAGCAGCGTCGTAGAGTGACCAGACGCTCACAGCCCTGGTGGTGTTGAGTTGCCCGGGTTCATTGCTGCTTCTAACATTGACTGTGTATTTAATGCCTTCCTATTTGTTGCTAAAGGTTCCCATTTGCAGTGTTTGCATTGTGAACGTGTTTGCGGTCTAATGTTGGTCTGGCTTCAGCTGTGACAGATTGTACATGTTGTATACGTGTGTGTGTGTGTGGCCGCATTCTTATGCTTGACAGTTAGTTGAGAGACTATTTTGCAACATCTGGTGTAGGCTAGTGCGTGTTTTGATTAATGACTCGTCATTACATGTTGTCATGTAAGGTAAGTGTTTTGGGGGTCTGTTTTATTATAATTACATTCCGTGTACTACGTAATGATTTATGTTATGTTTTAATCAACTGTCCAGGCAACAGAATATACAAAGTAAATTAAATACAGTAATTCACACATTTTGAATGCGTATTCACAACGCATTCTACATGTATTATATTTTAGACACATAATATATACCATTTATTTGTAATGTCCCATAAAAAGCCATACTGTAATGAGTTATAATGTAATACCTGTTTGGCAATGCACCTTGGGATGTGTCTGAAGCTGGCTTGTTGCAGCCACTAGCTAATGTAAAGTGTGCTCCTTCTCACAAACATGCAGCTCTATAACACTGTTGTCATGTTGCCTCCGCATTCAGCTGCCTGTGCTGCGCCCGCGGTGCCACAATGTCCCTCTTTTATTATTAATGTGCTTTAGCGTTAAATGCGCCTCGTATCCGTTGGCTAACATGATTTGTTTTTAGCCACATAACGTGCTGCATGGGATCTCTCATGTTATGTGCTCTCTCTTATCCCTTCCCATACTTTTGTCTTCCCTCCTCATCAAACCCCCCCTTTCCCACACACACACACTTTCTCTCCCTGTGTGATGCAGTCATTGCTTGTCCCAGGCAAAAGTCCCAGTAAATATGGACGTCGAGGCAGTGCCATAGGAATAGGAACAGTAGAAGAGGTGCATGTCTAATTCTAACTCGTACTTTATCATGCTGCATGCCTCCAATGCATCATAAAACCCAGCTTTTCATATTTTAACATACAGGCTCATACATTCTATACTGTACATAGTCAAATTACATTGTGATTTAGTGTGTGTGTTTTTTTTCCTTTTTCTTTTTTGCATTGTTGGGCCTTAGAGCTAAAAAGGTAGCATATTAATGACCCAAAAAACCAAATGAAATACAATTTTCTGATGCTCTTTAAAGACACCGTATATTAAAAAAAAAAGTCTGTCCTTTTTTGAGGGCTTAACAAGGAGATGTTCAATGAACAAAGTGCCTGCTCTGAAAGCACAATTTATTGGTAAGCCTTGCAGCTCTGAGAAGCCATCTTTCATCTTCAGACCCACTCCGCTTTTCTCTGACTCAAAAAGCCACTGAAGCTTGACGTTAAGCTGCCGAGTGCAAATTCAACCATTTTATTGACAATAACAGCTCAGCTTTTAGGTAGATTGTTTATTGTTAAAGAAAGGTAAAGCATTTCCTGTTTCCCAGTAAAGATGGTTGAAAACTGTCACATTCTACAGGATCAAAATAAAGTCAGCTTTACTACCATCATTACCACCGTATACTGCATATTACTGTAGATAATTAAATTAATAGGCGTCAGAGAAAACACATTAGTAGAGGCATTTGAGAGTTTTTTCTAGCATTATTATTGAACTCTGATGCTGACTCTCTGCCATCTCTCCCTGCCAGTCTTTGATAATCCCTGGGAAAAGCCCAACCAGGAAGAAGTCTGGGCCCTTCAGCTCAAGGCGGAGCAGTGCCATCGGCATTGAGAACATTCAGGAGGTCCAGGAGAGAAGGTACAGCACTGTTGTTACAACACACTTCACTCTGTCCCTGGTTCTCTCTCTCTCTTTGAATATGTAGTATACTGTATATACATATATACTGTATGTTTATTCTAGTATGCTGTGTATATACGGTATACACTATATTGTGACCTACAGTAGTCGGGAGTGCTCTCCAAGCACTCAGAAGACCCCTGACAGTGGACATGTCTCTCAGGACCCCAAATCTGAAAATTCATCGAACCAGAGCTCCCCTGAGGTGCTGCCCACCACTAAAAACAGGTGTGTATGTTGGGCTGGGTGACTGCAGTGCATGTAATTAGCATGCAGTGCCTGGGTCCGGAGAGCCATTAACCCAGGGTGTAGTTGTTATCTCGGTGGCAGGACCCCGTCTATCCCTGAAGGTCATGACCTCTCCCGCTCCTCCTCCAACGCCAGCAGCTTCGCCAGCGTGGTAGAGGAGAACGAGACAGAGGTCACAGAGGACTATGACACGGGCATGGTGGGTGGCTCACGTGATATGGAGACGCAGCCCTGAGAAGCGTGTATACTCTTGTGTGTCTCTGACCTTTTGTTTCCTCTGTGTGTTCCGCAGGAGAGTCTGTCCTCTGCCGGGACGCCCCACAAGCGGGACTCATTCACCTACAGCAACTGGCTGGAGGACAACATGAGCACCGCCAGTACTAGCCGAGGGAGCTCCCCAGGTGACGGTGGGGAATGGGCACCATTAGATTATGACATTTAAGTTTTTGCTGTTTTGTCTTTTTAATAAAACATTCATTACTTGCCACAAAAGCATTGGAGCACTCGATAAATCAGGACAGAATCAGACCTGTAGAAAACATTTGAATCAATAAAAGAATAAAAAACTGACGATGCATAACAGGTGTCTTCCTCAGAGTCAGCCTTATTTGTTGATGTGGATAGCCCTCTTGGTGTTTATTAATATTCATGTATGTTATTATTTGGATGATCCTACGGGTGTGACGGGGATGTTTTGTCCCTGGCTTTAACATTTTGGTAGTCATTAGGTTCCCCTCAAATCAATTCAGGGGTTTAATAGAGCATTGCCTAAATCACAACAATAGATCAGGAACCAGGGGCTGACTGGCTGACTATGGGATCATTGAGTGTTTAGTGTGTGAGAGAATGTAGAAATCCTTTTCCCTGAATATTTCAAAGAAATCATGGTGCAGGTTTTCATTAAATCATATCGCTGTTTTTAGAGTACATATATTTGGTTTGCGGGCGTTTTGAGACGAAGATAAATATTTGGCTAAAATTGACAGAGGTGGGCTGCCCACTGCTGTTGTAGCTATATTGAGATAAGCAGTGGGCCACAGTTCATAGGCAACTTTACTTAAGTGGGTGTACCCTGCAGGACCCAGTAAACCTGAAGGAGGGAAGTCGTCAGATGTCCGTATCAAACTGGAACGAGCGCACGATCATCAGTCCTCATCGGTAAGTCCAAAGTCAGATCTTTATCCTTATTCCTCTACATGAAGTCTTTATATACTTATCCTGAGTTATATCCTGGATGTGTAGCATGAAGTGTTCTGAACACTGGTGTCTAAATATACTGCATGACACACCTAATGTTATGTAGGCAATGAGCTGGGTCCGCTGTGGTGTGATGGAGTGAGTGATGCATTACTTTGGGTTTGTTGTCTTTGTTGTTAAGTTGTGTTCTTCCCTGCTCTTTGTGCATCTCTATGTGCAGAACTGTTAACCCCAACCAGCCGCTTGTATCGTGGATCTCTATCTTCAGGTTAGCCCATTCCCTGTGCCCTCCTGTGATATCTTTAATTAGTTCAATTAATGAACTTATATATACACAGGGGTAAAGCATTTATTTCAGTGAAATAAAGATGTTGGCCCAGGGCTTAACACTACTGACCACTGTGAAGATGAAATATGGAAAATGCACTAATGTATTACAATACACAAATGTTAGTGTTGTACTGGATTATAGTTCTTTTTGAGACATTACTCTTTTCTCAAAGCATTACCTTAGGGCATGAATCTTCGGGAGATGAGGCGAGCGCGGGTATTCGCTGTGGCCAATGACGAAGAGGACGAGCTAGAGGGGTAGGCTAGCCAGTCTGCTGCTCAATGTGACGCTGGTGTGCCCGTACACGGACGTGTTAAGGATCGTGCAGAGGATGAATCACAAATGGGCCGGCTTTTGCACAGTGTTTTTGATTTCACAACCTTACCTGTTCACACATCGGTTGCCAGGTCGTTTTTATTTTCCCCTCAGGTTTATTTTGTTACAGGTTTATCTAGAATCTAGACTAATTTATCTAGAAACAAAAGTTTTATTGTTATCAGATTTATTTTTGAGGCCTACAGTTTATGTTTATTATACAAGGTGAAGACAGTGCCATTTAACTCTGATCAGAGATTGTGAACAATACTGTATGTCTGGAAAGGAATATCTAATATGTAAAAAATACCAAATATTCAACATCAAACATTGTGTTTTGAAACATATTCATTGTTATTTATAGTTGTTTTGTTGAATTCTGTTTAATGTAATAGTGAAATATTTGGAATTATTTGGAATTGTCTTTAGCACTAGCGTCAATAATTACTCTAATAACTACTGTACAGCAGAAAGAATGCTGTTTTCTCTTAAAGCAAAGTTAGCAGTAGATACTCGGCAGACATCCAACATCACTACTGGACAAGTTAAAGAAATATATTGTGAATACATTGACATGCCTTAAAATTTGAACATGCAATGTATTCATCCCTCAAATTTTGAGTTACTTCAGCTCTCTTAAAAGTAAACACAGCCACCTGCCAGAAACAGGGTGGCAGTATTAGATTAAGTGTGACTGTTTATAGATCGATTATTTTAATAAAGGCCTCAATTTTAAAGCCTTTTTTTAAAACATGGTGATATAAAGCAGTGTTCGTTTGTCCCTTTCTGTGTAATCTGTCTGCCATCATTTATAATGTATGAGTATACATTGACTGTGGGTACACGCGTTGATCAGTGACTGATTCTTTATGAATTGCTTTTGGCCATCTAATCGGTTGGTGTTGCAAACAACCATTGTACTGTATTGTTTTAATTTTTGTTTTCAATGGTAAATTATTTATTGATTTGTTTTATCCTGGGGTGTGGTTGTAATGTGTACCTCTGCTATGCTACACTAGCGGTATCTAGGTGACTACATTCAACACTATTATGTATTATGTATCATAGCACATAAAATAATATTCACAAATCCCTATTTGAAGGGTGAAATCTCTTTCAATTATGTAAATTTGCAATGTAGTTAAATACCAATGAAAATAAATAATATTTATTTGCTTTCAAATAACAATTAAACATGATTATTACTAACTCCAACAAGTGTTAGAATTTTTTGGTTTATAAGAGTGGAATTATTAAACCCTACTGTACCTTGAAAGCATGTACAGTACGGCCCGGTTATCAATGTATTACCATTGTACATTGGTTTCAATATCAATCATATAATATAATATAGTAGGTGACTAATAAAAAAATTTTGGATCAGATAAAATAACTATGCTTTCTGAATGAGGATGTCATTACCTTGTGAAAGTTTTACATAAAATAATAATATTGATAAACAAGAACATTCTCAAAAGAATAAATATCCTAATTAATTTTTTATATTCTTTTGTTATTTGAAATAAATGCCTTATTGATTCAAAAATACCACACACATAAGCATCTGGTTTGGAACCAATTGCAGAGAGACATTATGTTATATACTATACTATATAATAATGATAATAAATAGTACATATTTGACTATGCAAATTACAGTACAAGAGTCAGTGGCAGTATTCAGGTCAGGCAGGCAGTAATAAACATGAAAAGGTAGAAAGGCAAAAGCCAGCATGAATAAGGCAAATCAAGAGAGAAACAGTTACACTGGTAAACTAAGGGTGTGCCTACTGTAAGCTTGGTTGGAGGCAAACCCCAACTACTTGCAGGGAAAAGCTAGACTGGTGTAACCAGACTCAAAATTCACTTTGTAAATGAGGTCTGAGCACACTCTGTTGGTGATTGTTCACAGTCTTTACATCCTAATGGGTTGTCTTGTTTTTTTTTTAAATGTTTGGCGCAATCTTAACCAATCAGAGTTGGTACAACTGCCCAGCATACATGCCTCTGGGGCCTGTGTGGGCAACAACCTGTCTTTGAAAACAAGGAAGAGAGGAGCTCATTACAACACACACATGCAGAGGGAGTGTGATGTCAGGATGCCATTATATCTTTAGATGTAGAGTTGTTGATAATGTTTGAAATATCATATATAAATTAGAAGTTATATATTAACATTATTTAATAGTACTTAGATTAGGATTTACTATGGTAGACTATTCCTTGCTTTGTTGTGGTCCTGCTGCATATAGTCTAAAACGATTTAGAAAATGTAAATATGTTATCAAAATGCTCACTTTGTGGATTTGTGAATTTATGAAGCAATCCAATTATTATAGGGATTGTAGAATTACAATTATAGAATTGTACATTTATTTAAAAATATGCAATGCAATGCAATGCATCCTAAAAACTATGTAAGATGTAGGCCTAGACTAGGCTACACCTTACCTTAACGTTATATATATTTACAAAATATATCTGGTAATTGATTGAAATAATAAATTGCACGATTTTAAGGTTTGGCGTTTTTTAAGCACTTATTTACCTTTTACCTAATATGTTTGATGCACTTCAGCCAGTAGCATATGTCGTAATCGCGCCTATGCAATACTTTGGTGACCTCTTGTAGGGAACTGCCGTCTGCGTCTCCAACACATGTATTTGGTGTGTTATAGATGTGCGTCATTAATTTCAATTTAAAATGTAATAGACGTCCTAAAAACATTGTTGCTATATAGCGTCTAAAGTATTGTTAATTGATTGGTTTATATTGGGAACTACAAATGTTCAGTCTATGAACCAGGAAGTGCCTAAATCTATGTCGCACACGGGAAGTTCTCCACTGGAGTCACATTGGACCGCCGGTCACAAAGGTATTAGGTATCTAAATATTATTTCTGAAAAAATATCGTTACATTATTGTTTATATAGACAGTAAATTGATTCCATCCTACATCAATTAGTCAAGCTTTATGTCGTTTAAACTCTATTGTATATGTTAAAGTAAAATAGAAAATGACATAGGCTACTGTAGCATATGCTGTACTTGTAATAGGTTTTAACCCATCATTTTAGAGCATTGATATATTACTTAATTTGTTTAATTTATTGCGTCAGGGAGCAGCTAGTCCGTAAAATATATTTTAGTAACATTATTTACAGAACAGTTTACGCAACATGCAGCTAATATCACAAATGTTGCAGGTACCTCAAGGACGAACAACTTATTCCTGATGCCTGTATTTGAGTCTAAGACATGACAATGTTTATCTCAAGGGTTGTACCATGTCTCAGCCTGGTTTGTAGAGCAACTGGTAAGTTGTACTACATGTTGTTAATGTTGTAAATATATATACTTTTTAATTTGTATTACTGTATGTGAAATAACTTGGATATGTATTATGATGTTTTCCCTCATTCCTAGGTAAACTTCAAAATCATAGACAAGTTCTAAATGGTATATTGCCTGCCTACTGGCACTCATTCTTTGGCAACCTTAGAAACTACTCTACAGCAGCAGACAACACATCGCCACCTCGATGGGTCCAACTTGAACCAGAATTAGAAGAGGTCCTTGTTCCACGCAAGCTGTCACTTAGCCCACTTGAGAGCTGGCTCTGTCTGCGTTACTCATTGCCCCCACTTCTGGAGGCTCCACAGCCTCTAGAGGAAGCTGAGTTACTGGAGGAGAAGACTCTGCCACCATTATCGGTCCCTCTTTTAGATGACAGGGAGGGGTCAACACCATCACCCCTGAGCTGTAAAAATGTCTTGGAGATCCGTCGGCGGAAGATGAACCGGCACAAATACAAGAAGTTGATGAAACGGACAAAGTTCCTGAGGAAGAGAGTGCTCGAAGGCAGGGGCAAGAGGAAACAGGTGAGCAAGGGAAGGTGTCTGTTTCTAGGTTGTTCTGTTCATTAAAATACAATTACCACCAAGATAGCTCATCAGCAGTCAATGTGTTTATCTTCTTCTATACAGAGGCGGTTTGAGCTTGACTTGAAAAGGATTTGGAAACAGGCTGGCCTGAGAACAGCCCCAGAAGGATGGACGACACCTAAGCTATTTATCAAACAGCATGGCAAAAAAAGGGACTGAATATAGTACTACAAATTCATCTATAGTATGCTCAATCACACTATTTACACATTGAAGCCTATTGACTAGCTTCTGTATAACGTGTGATGTTGGCCATTTATGTGTGTGTAAGTATTTTAATATGGTGCTGAGGCTATAATAAACCTTAGATTTGTCATGCTCCAACAATCTTACTATGGATTTCTTTAAATCATAATATTGAAATTGTGATTTATTTTCATTTAAACTTCTTTCTTTTCCTAATTTGGTAAAATACTGATTGCATTTCTTTTTCCAGCACGGAGAAACCCCTGTTTTATTATTAACAGTATCCAATTTAGTTGTAGGCTAAGATTACATTCTGGGTTTAAATTGGTTTTTGGTTTTGAATTTACAGCTTCCACAAATAGAATTTATTTTAAAATGTTTAAACTTTAATATTGTATTTTGTTTTGTGTTTCTGCTACTGGACTTCACATTACAAACAAATACACATTCACATACAGTGCATCCAGAAAATATTCACAGCACTTCATTTTGTTATGTTACACTGTAGCCTTATTCCAAAATGGATTTAAAAAAAAAAATCCTATAAATACAACACAATAATAACAAAGTGAAAAAAAGTTTAAAATAATGAACTAAAAAAAATCAAAGGTACATAAGTATTCACAGCCTTTGTCATGACACTCAAAATGGAGCTCAGGCACATCCTGTTTCCACTGATCATCCTTGTCAGGATTGAGGTAAAGATGAATGCAGCAATGTACAAAGACATCCTTGATCAAAGCTTCTTCAGAGCGCTCTGGACCTCAGACTGGGGTGAAGGTCCATCTTCCAACAGGACAACGACCCTAAGCACACAGCCAAGATAACAAAGGAGTGGGTTCGGGACAACTCTGTGAATGTCCTTGAGTGGCCCAGCCAGAGCCCAGACTTGAACCCGATTGAACATCTCTGGAGAGATCTGACAATGGCTGTGCACAGACACTTCCCATCCAACCTGATGGAGCTTGAGAGGTCCTGCAAAGACTGGGAGACACTACCCAAAAGTAGGTGTGCCAAGCTTGTAGCATTGCTGCCAAAGGTGCTTCAACAAAGTATTGACCAAAGCCTGTGAATACTTATGTACATGTGATTTTATAGATTTTTAATGAATTAGCAAAAATTTCGCACTAACTTTTTTCACTTTATTATTGGGTATTATTGTTGACTTTTAAGATAAATATTTTGTTTTAAACATTTTTGGAATAAGGCTGTATCATAACAAAATGTGGCAAAAGTGAAGCACTGTGAATACTTTCTGGATGCACTATATAGACCAGGGGTCTGCAACCTGCATCTCAAGATCCACAGGCAGCTCTTGAGCCCCTCTACAGTAGCTCCCTCTAGCTTTGACAAACATCATATAGTATAAACATCTACTAGTAATATTTATAGGCTAACTTGGTATAATAATTTTCTGCGTCTCCAGGAAGATAAATATAAAATGTTATGGGCATCAAATGGCTCTTCTGACAGTAAAGGTTGCAGACCCCTGGTCTAGACAAACAACGTTCTTTGTCCAGTACTACGGTGCTTTTATTTAGCGACAGCAGGGGGCGCATTGATGTATAGTTATTTACTTAACAGAATAAACTTGGGCTTAATTTAGTTTGAATTGTTTTGCAACGTATTTGCAACGCCTTTTAAGGGTTTTTCCATCATAAGCGTTTTTATATTTTGTTGTAGAATATTATGGCGTAACACAGTGACAGCAGATTAACGCATTTGTAGACAGAGGCGGGGCATGTCAAAATATCTGGGCTCTAGTGTTGGTTGATTTACAGTAACTGTGTTCAGGTGTCCTTGTTTTGATCGGCTGTTACTGTGTCTGTCCAGTTGTCTTGAACGGGCAGTCAAAAATGTACGGAGGTGTGATTTTCTTCCAGAGTAAGTTAATTCCTTGATATAAAAACTGAATGTGAAGCTTTTCTTTGCTATTGCCACAATAACATTGGACATTTCTCTGTTTATTTAAGGCAAAAAAAGTCCAGTTTCCTTAGACAGGACGTTTTACAAATGGGCAACATTTTACATTGTTTAACGAATGTTTTTGCAGGAATGTTAGTCTAAAGTATAGTATGATATGTTTCTTGGTTGCCTTTTAAATTCAATAACACTTTAAGTTAGCTAGATAGACTGGACAGTTACTGTGATGGTGTGAGACTCATGATTCTGTTTGACCATTCTGCATATGTTTTCATAATTTACAGTAGGCTAAGTTAGTCCTTGACTAGTTAAATATTGCGTTGTTAATGTGCTATTCTAGAGATACTATAATGATTCTAAGAGCTTTAAGGATTTATCTTAAGAATATCACAATATTGCAAGAAAAGGCAGTGTAATACACTGCCTATTCTTGTTGGAATCTATGAGGTCGTTTAATAACATGGTACAATGTGTTTTGAGTTAACTGTGGTCTGAGGAGTCAGCACAATCCCACCAGCTAGTCATTATATGTGTCTGCAATAAAGATTTTACCGTGAGTGGGCTGCCTGCGTTGACTCAAGCTGATTTGGTGAAGGGGGCTGTACACTTCCAGTCATGTTTATGATGCTTTTTGTCTGAGTATAAAATTACCAACATCCTCAAGAACGATAACCAGAACACAAGGTTAAAGATAGGATTATTAAACAAACAGTCTTTCTCTTATAAAGTGGTGCGTTAACAGCAACATACATTCAAAGCCATACAGTAGGTGTAGACTATACTTAGATACAAGTCCGTACATTATTTTGTTGAGTGAATAGTGTCTCAGAATGTGCCTTAGTGTTTAGCTGACACCCTGTACATGTATTTTATCATGGGACCATGCAGAGTAAGTAAACTAAGCATAGGTAACATTATTTGCATAATCCCGAGTCAGATATTATATAAACCATTATAGTTCTTATCAGAATTAAAAATTTTTCATTCATTTGAATGAAATAAGTATCACTTTCTGTTTTATGGTTAACAATAGGGATTTGGCAGGTAGTTTGTAAAATGTCTGTCATTATACCTTGCTGTTAAGTAGCACGTTGTTAAGTCTTAAGCGTTACATCAGCATCCTGAGTCATCAGCCAGAGTGTGTCTGCAGGGCAGACGATAGACGAAAATGACAGGGTTTGAGACACTTTGTTTTATCTCTCTGTAATGTAGTTAAATGCCCTTTAATCTAGATCCCACCAAGGTTTCCTTGTGTGAGATCGCCTGTACTAGTTATCATGAAATTGGGTTCACACACCGTAAATATTTTTTACAAACTTCTCCTTTTGAGTTGAGCTTTTTTGTTTTAGTTGGTGTTGGCTTTATTTTTTACATGCCCAAAATTGATTGGATACCAGACTGGGAGTGGACAGTCAAATTATTGTATACTACTGACTTTTATAACAAATGATTGATTGAATAATATACATAAAAATGCTGGCCTCAATGTAGGTTTTGTTCTTAAAACCTTAGATGAAACATAATGCAAATCTTAACAAACTGCATTGAAGTGATGTGTTTGGATCAGACAGCCCATATTAAAACACACCTTAAAGTAACCCTTAAGAGCAACACTGTGCCTTATCTCAATTGTGTTTAATTATACCTTTACTACCATATATGTGATCATTTTAATTATTATTCAGCTGTATGCTGGACTAACTCTGGCTGAAGCAAGGTGAGATCCTCTCAGGATCATGGCCTAGCCACAAGCTACACTCTAGATGAATAGTGCCTCTGTTTGTGTTGGCCGCAGTAGTCTCTGCTGGCCCTTACATAAACATTAGATGGAATAGCACCAAGGAGGAAATGTATTAGCCATAGAAAATGCTGTCTCTCTCCCCCAAGTTAAAATACATGAGTTCGTACATGTTTTTCTTTTTGTATTTACATGGCCTAATTTTTCTATTCAAATACAATTTCTTGTTTTTCCAAAACCCTACTCCAACTATTAACTCCCATTAAAGCTATTAGATGAATATAGCTAGAATATGAACAACTCAATTATGATATTTTCTGTTTCAGTTCTTGCTGTGCTCTTCCTGCCAAGGGGTAAGAAATTGAATCACTCAATCCTCTTAATGTGTATTTGGTCTTTCCTTTGCGCTTTCCGACTTGCATCATGTTGACCCGCTGATCCCCTGCATGACTAACTTGCATTGCTGTGCAGCACTGGGCCAGAGCAGCAGTTACCCACTGGGTGTGGTGGTGGAGGCCAAGAACATCTCCCTCCCAGCGGGCACTAGGGCCGTCCTGGCCTGCCACAGCCCTCGCATGGTGTGGACCCGGGACGGCATAAAGGACAGGCAGAGGGTGGTCCACTGGGATCTGGTTCGCAGCAGCCCCGAGTATTCTGTGGAGCGCATCCTGGATATGTCCCCCGGAGCCACCCAGAGGGTCTACAACGGGTTCAACAAGGGCCGTGTCTCCATCCCACCGTCTGCCTTTAGTGACGGCAACTTTTCCCTCGTCATCAACAGTGAGGCCCCTCTGCCCTGGATAACTCTATTTGGTTAGATCCCGTAGCACACGCTGTTGTATTTTACTGTTGTTTTCTGCTTGTTTTTGCAGATGTGGTTCCAACCGACGGAGGTGTTTACACGTGTAATCTACACCACCATTACTGCCAGGTCCATCAGTCCATCCAAATCCAACTTAATGTCACTAAATTAGGTGTGGCCTGCTAATCTTTGGACGCCATGTTATTCTAGCAATCACAGCATTGAAATCACAATGGTTTGTTATGCATCGTTCTGGGAGTGAGTTTGAATTCACTATTGTGTGTTTCTAGCTCGGAAAGAGAAGCGATATTTCAACGGAGAGAAGACGGTCTTCGTTGTGCTGTTGGGCAACTCTGTGGCGCTGCCCTGCGTCAACCGGCGCCCCCTGTGGAGAGAGGGGCTCCAAGAGGACCAGCAGCAGGTGGCCCACTGGGACTTCCAGCCGCCTGGAGTGCGTCCCGATAAGGCCGACCGCCTGGTAGACCTTTACGCCTCCGGGGAGCGCCGCGAGTACGGCCCGCTGTTCCCTCGCAACAAGATGAGTGTGGAGGAGGACGCCTTCTCTCTGGGGGATTTCTCTCTGTCCATTGCTGCCTTAGCCCCAACTGACAAGGGCCTGTACTCCTGCCATCTGCACCATCACTACTGTGGGCTGCATGAGAGACGCATTTTCAGGCTGACTGTGGGACCCACACTTTCCCCTGAACTTACCGCGACCCCCCAAATCTTCCATCACGATGAGCCAAAACAAGGTACGCGACGCGTCTGGAATACTGTACATGACATTCATGTCAACAAAACAAACGGGGGTGCTTTCTCATTGGGGATACCTGCATTGGTTTTAATATTATGTCTGAGCTGAAAAGCTTTGGTGGTTTTGTGTGAAAGCTGTCTCACTGTGAGAACACTGGTGTTGTCCCGGGTAGTTCATTTAGGTTATATTTATACGCATATTTTTTTGGTCAAGTCAGTTCTCTCTCTTGCCAATTTCTCTCTTTTTTATTTTATTTGAGAGTGGGAGGGAGGAGCAGAGGGTGGAAAGAAAGAAGCTGGCAGTTTAACTAGAAGAAGGAAAAAAAACGAAGAAATAACGAAAGGAAACAAGAATGAGTAAATAGGTCGTTGAGAATATTCAGTGCTGTGACAAAACCAGCATTTCATCTTATCAGAATGTTTGCATGACTGCTCTGACCTAAGGAGTTGTCTACAGCAAATACACACTAATTGGCCAAAACGGAAATGGTTACATTTTCTGGCAATTATTTTCATGTTTTTCCCTTACGTTCAGTTTACAGGAGGTGTTTAAACAAAGCAGAGTAGACTACAACACAAGAGTGGATATTTTGCTATAGTGTAAATCACATTTCTGTCTATTTTCGCATGTCCTCTTTGCTTCCAACCCTTTCTCTCTCCACCTCACTGTCTTTCTGAGCTGATACGTTCAGTATAGCCTAGTTGAGGCTTGTTTATCAGCACAGCAGCCAAAGGAAGTGTGCTACATCTGTACAACATCTGGCCCAGCTGTGACATGAAAGAAAAATGTAAGGGGAGGGGGCCAATGTATGTGTCATTTTGGATCCCATCTACATCAAAAAACAAAAATGCTGGCCTGTTTAACAGCCATGTAAACCATGTGGATAGACAGATACTATCTTTGCTGGTCCTTTGTGGGCTTTTCGCATCTGTCTAACAAATCTGTTCAGCTCCACGCGCTAGTGCTCTTTGTTAATGGTTCATTCAACCCCATAAGACTTCAGGAATCACCGATAATTACAAATGTCAATTTGGCATTTTGTTGTGAAGTTCTAATAATGTATGACGAGACAAAGCAGAGTGTCTGTCCTTTGTGACTGTGATGGGAGAATTGAGTGGGCAGCAGCGACGACCTGCACTGAGACTTCTGGATAACTGTCAGAATAAAAGAAAGATGCTTTCTGTCTTGACTTGCAAATGACTTATATCCTATAGAACAGGACATGACACTGTAACCTCTGCACAGCACATGTCAAACATTCATTAACATGTAGGGTCTTGCCTTACTGTCAGGAAAATGGAAATAGGCAACATCTGAGATACAGATGGGGCTTAAGTACCTCTAATTACACTCCAGAGACAATGTGGGACGTGACTGTTTCATGCATATTGTGCACATTCACTGACAGGTGATAATTACATTTTGGAGGTGTGAGATCGAGACCATTTTCATTTCCACAATGTGTCAATCATGTGTGTCCAATTTTAATAGTGGCACGTATTTAGCAAAGGCCCACAGGCTGAACTCAATTAGACACTTTGTTAATTCTTAAGTTAGTGTAATGTATTTCAGGATCAGATCTCCTGGTACAGTATGGTCAATATGTTTGTTTTGATATTAAGATATTAAACACCATGGGCTGTAATAAGAACATTGAGTGTTTACTCTTAAACAGGTCTGAGAACATGTGTTAACAGTAAGGAGATGATTGAATAGGTTTTTTTTTGCAATGGTTGCTGTAATTTGTAGTTGAAACAGGCCCAGCCTAGCTCAAAACTTCTGTAATGGTTGATTAGGAAAGAATACATTCAATTACTTTGATATCCCTGGATAATTTTATAACAACTTTAGTGTTGTTATAATGACTATTAGTGTATACCGTATCCCAACATGTATTTGCTGTTGCTGTAAATCATTGTAGAACAGTGTTTAAAAACAAGCCAGTTTTCAGATTTGTATAAACTGTCTTGTCAAGCAGAGTTTGGTTACATAAAATGTGTCACAGATTTGTTTTCCACACATGCTGAATCTAGACTACTGTGATTTTGAGACAGCTTAAATAACTGGAAAACTAATAGAGACAGACAGACCACATAATGGAATTCTTCTCTCTTTTCTCCTGCCTCTCCTGTTCTCCACCGCTTTTCTGGTCAGTGTATTTTTCGGAGGAAAAAAATAACAGCTGCATGACATCAGGTCTGGAAGTCATTACTGCTGAAAAGCATTTTGACATTTAACTTCTGCTCTTCCCCTCTTTCTCTGGCTGTTGGACAGGCATGAAGAGAGCGACGGCACAGGGGAATAGTTTATTACATGCTTTTTGTTTGTTCACGTTAACGCAAAATAACAAATCCAATACATCACTGATATAATCTGATCAAGACACTTGTACAGCCGCATCAAGTAAATAGTCAGTTAACTTACAGTTTGCCCCAGCATTAGACTACACTGTGTGATTTGTAGTTTGTTACTGTAAGATGCTATAAAATGTGTATTCTTAAGGGCTCTGTTTTCTGTCTTAAGGCACTGAGGAGATGGAGAGACCAAATGTAGTCAACGTGATTCTTCCTGAGCCACGAGGTCATTTCACACAGCAACTGAGTTACATCCTGGCAACAGTCCTACTCCTGGCCTTCATTGTTGTCATCCTCGTTTTGCTCACGCGACATCGCAGAAAGAGAGGTACATTTATGTTTATTCAGGTATTCTACAATATATAGGTAATAACTATATCCAATGAAGGGGTCTTCAAGCTACAACCTCCAGCAGCTTTGATTTGATTGGCCCTTTCAAAAATAGCAGCAGTGAATGTAGACCAGCCTGCCTGAAAATGTATCAGCACATACTGTAAACATCTTATAATGATACTGTACTTCTAACAATTCCACACATAGAACTGTCCTGAAGGTTGTGCTGAACCTCAGCAATAGTATCAAGGCAATTACTTTATAAATAAGTATAACACAATTAATTTATTGCCCCAGGTAGAGTAAATAACGGTTAGCCCTTGGTAAAAACGTTTGGGCACCACTAGCCTTGCTCTCAGATCAGGTTCTTTTCGCTGAGATTACAGTCTGTAAACCCTGATCACATTAGCGTTCCCACAGCCACCCTGCTGGCGGCCCAAGCGGCGTGGCCTAGTGAGATGACAGTGAAGTCAAGCGTGCTTCTAAATGGTGGTTGAGCTATATGAGGCGATCAAAACAGTTGTAGCAACGCCGATTGATTCAGCGCTGTCCAATAGTTTAAAGATGAACCAGAGGCGGACACCAAGTAGGAGGATACGACTGCGGACACTTCCCAATAGACCTCTAATGTATAGAATTGCATATTTATTATAATTTGTAATTTACTGTGTGTTTTATGAATCTGATTTCAGGGCTGGAATATGGCCCGTGCACATCTGATAGGTGATTGCTGTGGTCCACACTCTCATCACATATTGATATGCTCAGTGGGCCTCAACCCTGGTTCAGTCCCTGGTGTTGACATCTCAAACATACAGGCCTCCAGGACCTGGGTTGAGGACCACTGTATTAGATGGTAATGACAGATCTCATTACTTCTATGCAGGGGCCATGCAATCAATGGAGGTGACGTATCACTGGAGCTGAAGACATGCAACCAGGAACCTTTAAATTCGGGTAAGTCATTTAAAGGCAGGGTTAATTATTCTCGAGAACGCTTGCTAACTCAAGCTCAAATCAAAACAATGTTCCTCTGCAGCGCCGCCTCACACATTGAAACGCATTGTGAAGCAAAGTGTAGTACTATGGCTTTGTTGTTGTGAGCGGTGTTTGCCACTTTGTTTATGTTCCTATTTACGGAGTCAGGACTGTGTACAAGAACAGGATTATTTTTTCAGCATGCACCTAGACCGGTAAGTAGCGAAGTGCGAGGAGACAAATTATGTATTAGTTTACAATTAGCTTGCAATAGCTGACTATACCTTTTAAATGTTTTCTATGTAAATCTCCTTTATTATACTGTTGCAGTATATCACATCAAAGTTGTCCTTTCTACAGACTACAAAAATAACATACTTAAGGAGAGGGACATGCCCAAAGACTGCAATAAGGGTGAGCAGATGTCTTAATACGTCAGTTAGATTTGACATATGTATGGAATACTTAGCTTCACTAACCATGTCTCTTCACTGTCCCTATTTAAGGCCTTGAGGGGACGATGTGGAAGTGAGTGGGTGATATTTAATGCAGTCTTTTAATGAATAGCTGCTGCTGGCAGGCCCAGGGCAGATACAGGAGAGGTGAATATCGACACATGATGGAGCCCAGGAGGAGACCGGAGAGGACAGGAGAGGGTCTCCCTCTGCTTATGTAATATTTCTATTAAAAGACACCAGCCTATATGTTTTCTTTATTCCTATTCCAGTACAACCTAATTCTATTTTATTCACTGTTACTACAGTATGACATGGTTACACATGTACAGCATCTGAACCCCACTTTGTATGGTTTGGGTATTTTTGTAGTTTTTTAAATTATTTTGCTGTTGTGGTGGTGGTATGTTTTTTAAAATATTTTATAGGAATGCATGCTATGTTTATGCATACAGAGTTTTACATTATATTTCTACACCTGATAAATGAAATATCATATTGGTCTTTTTTATTTTATTGTAAAAATTGCTCCACTGTAATTCTTAATACATTAGTCACACTTTACACACTCTACTTAGCCTGTTTTTGAAGAGCTGTATTCCAAAAATATATAAATCTGTTCTTAGAAAATAATAAATGGTTTAATGCAATGTAAACTGTTTTATTTCTATATTACATGTTTTACACCACAGCAATTCAAAATGCTTTACATGAACAAATAGAGTATACGATTGACAATTTCAAAAAATAAACATTACAAATAGGCTACACTAAAAGGATGTATTAATTGTTTGAATATTAATCTACTTATTTCCCCCCATACTGTAGAACCGTTTGGAATACAATTCTTTATTTATTTAGACGATAAATCAAGGGAACAATCTACAATCATACACTAAAGGCTCTACTACACTAAATCAACTCAGGAAATTAGGCCTTAAATGTGTCCTGCCAGTTATTTTCCCCTATGTACTGGTTGGGTTGTATTGTTTCTATTTACATCAAGCATGCCTAATTAAGGTTTTTTTTTATACTGGCTTCTTATTGCAACTGCTGGTACTTGGTAAGTCAATTGTTAAACAACTATTACAGTAAAATGTATGCAGTATGTTTAATGGGGCCATGTACTACATGTTGTATTGCCTTTTGTCTGGCCAACACATGTTTCTAGGTGCTCTCTACTGCTTATGTATGCCAGTTCCAAGTACATGCTCATGAACGCACTCCCACACACACTTGAATGTTGGGCTTTTTCAATAAAATATTCTATTAAAGATGTATTTTTTGTTATTGTGATCACAGACATTTTTACCAGATCAAAAGTGAACATGTAGGCATACAGTAGGCTATATAGGCATCACAGTAACAAGACAACTGACCCATATGTTGGATATAAAGATAGGCTACATTAACAAAAGGCTTGTATAGATCTAGCCAGGACAGAGAGGATGAACTATGGTTGGCAGGGTTGTTTGCCATATAGCAGCTACGACTATCCCCTACTGTTGTAGAGTGGTTTGTTACATAAAATAATGTGTGTATGCTAGTAGCCCTATAACAAGAAAGTTCTGGGACTAAGCCTGTGTTAATTTTTGCTTAACCACAAGGCTAATTGTTTTGTGTAGGCTAATACAATTTAGAGTATTGTAATTTATAACCCATTGATCCTGAAGCACTAAAGGTATAATAGCCTACCTAAAGTAGTATAGCCCACTAGGCCTGTTGCCATTTGTATAGTCTAATATAGGCCTATAGGTTTATATGGACGCATAAACGACGCATAGAATGTAGCAATCAATTTATCAAGCTCCTGCTTTGCTCCATAGATGCGAAAACGATGGCCATTCTTGTCTATTGTGGTATTGCGTGTATAGCGCAAACCTGCCACTAGATGACAGCACTGTCAAACATAATTCTATACTGAAAACTACCAATATTACAAACTCCATATTCCAAGGATGTGGACTGTCCCTTCCTGTTAGTGCCGAGAGAGCCACCGTATCGAGACACATTGGAGCGAGAATACAGGCACTTATAACGCGATTATGTCTGGATTTTCGCGTTGCTTATCTAAGATACGATTATTAATTTTTCACCGAAACCTATACTGTTTTATTTATTAGCGCCGCCAGAGAAGCTGTTATGTTATTCTACGGATAGCTGGTAACATAGGAGGCCTATTTTATTGCGCTGCCAACCCTTGTTCCTTTCCTGTGTCAATGATTATCCTGCCCTCACTCTCATGGCGGAGACTAAAATAATATATCACATTGACGAGGAGGAGACTCCATATCTTGTGAAATTATCCGTTTCCCCCGAGAAAGTCACCTTAGCGGATTTTAAAAATGTCCTCAACAATCGTCCTGTCAATAGCTACAAATTCTTCTTCAAATCGATGGACCAGGATTTTGGGTAAGTATCACCACCAGCAGTTAGCATTATTATAATGTTTTATATTGTTAGTTTAAGTAATTATTGCAGTGCATTTAAATAAAACCTGTATTGCAGGGCGTTAACGACCACATCAAACGATTAAGGTAGCAACACTGGAACATGTGTGCAAACTAGGACCATGCACGCATCTGGCACCTGTTCGTTATTCTAAGATATCCTGTGCTCATAGGCACAACAGTTTGAAGCAATACCAGTCTACAGCCCTGACCCAGCTTTTATTAATATCATGCAAATTGCCAATCTTAGGGCTAGAACCATATTCCACATACTTGGCTATAGGCCTATGTCAATACATGAATAATGCATAATGTCAGAATGAGACGATATTGGCCAAATCTGCATCATGTTTTGTCCCTGTTGGTGCGTCATTGATAACCTAAATTACATTTTATTGTCAAAATATTGCGTAAGCTTATAGACTTAATAATCAATGATCAATATGAAGTTCTCTCTCTCTCTCTCTCTCTCTCTCTATTTTCTCTCCCTCTCTCTCTCTGACACACACACACACACACACACACACACACACACACACACGCACACAATGGACTGCAGGTGAACCTCAGGACTCAGGACCCTACATGTGAAATACAAGACAGCATGGCTGTGGTGTATATTAGTTATGCAATCACCACGTAACAAAGTCTTCCATTTAATTGCCCCAGGAGCCAGTAAACATAATGGCATATAAACGCTATTTTCAAGATCTGTCCAACAGGGATTTTCAGTCATTTGCAATACTTTTATTAATATTAATTTTACAGTGTAAATGTATTATTAAAATGGGAGATTTTTTAAAACGTTTAATATTTTCTATGTGCTTTATGCAATAGCACATACATACACATGTAATATACAATTGACCACTGTGAGGCTGAGCAGTGACATAGTATTCATTGTTCATATGTTTTCACAATATTTCTGTCATCACAATATTTTAGACAAGGTACTGTACTTCTATTTTAAGTGTTGTAATATTTAGTTATGTTAATGATTTATAATTGAGAATGAGTTGTTGTTATACAGTATATAGAATAAGATTAATTCATTCATTTATTAGAAAAATCGAATATGAAATTTACAAAACATCCGCTGCCAAATATAGTCTCAGTTTTATAAGTTATTTTATCAGAGTCAAAGGAAGGTCTGTTTCTCTTACTGTATCTTTCTTTTGTCTAGTTATGCCCTCCATGTGTGATGTATTTGTTTTGCTCTAAAAGAAGCTCTTGTATGTCTTTCTGGCGATTACATATTTGTGTCAATGTCTGTTTCTCATTCCTGGCTGATGTGTCATACATACAGTATGAACACACACACATGCACACACCCCACACACACCCGACACACTGTTGCACTGTTTTTAAAGCACACATACTGTGCTCCTCCAACACAGACATAATGTCACACTGACATACAAGTATATGGTACATTAATAAAGCCAAACGAGATTGTAGAAAATGCAGAGGGCAACAAGCAATGGCTGTAAAATAAAAGCACATGACCTTGTGGGGAAGTCACTTCTTCCTGGTGTCTAACTAAGCTCCATGTGTGTTGCTTTGTCCAGGTTTCCTGCACTTCACACACACACACACACACACACATACACACTGCAGTCCGGGTCGCCAGCTGGGCCTCAGGTGATTGACAAGTAGATTATGGAGACAAACAAAAGCATGTTTGCTCTTATACCTTGACGTTGGAGACGTGGCTTCATGGTTCAACATGCTCAACAAAGCATGTGAAATTACAATGAAGTGGATATTGGGAAGGAAATATGATGTTTGCGATAGTGGTACATCTCCACAAGCATTCTGGTCATTGGCTACAGCTATGATAGCAAGTGGTACAGCACAGTATGGAAGCAGAATAGAGAATAGCAAGGCTTTGTGTTAGATATGCCGGCCACACTGCATAGGAGCAGCCTGTATGGCTGCTGGAGAATTAACTAGGGAAAAATAAGACTGCTCAGCAGAGAGTGAAAACATCAAATCCCTTGCAGTTATAGACAGTGTTTGAAATGTAAATGAGCAGTCAGCGCAAGGTCTTCTGTAGTAGAGCCCCTGCTGTGCAAGAGGAACCAAACATTTTTTATATTGAAATGCTGTACCACAGCCGTGCTGGCTATGTTGGCGTTGCATGTGATAACATATGTTCTGTGCGTTTTTGTGTCTTAATTAATAGCAGAAGTGTACATAACTTCATTATTCCCATTGGAAAGAGACTTATCTTGAAAAGACATCCGGTGTAGCAGTGACACTTGAGTCTGCCATCATCATAATGCTCATTCCGTTATTAATATTCATAGCGTTGGCTCAGCAGTGTTGTTTCGAAGTAAACCTCTCCTGATTGCCCAAAGTGACTACAAGGTGACAAAGTGTTTTTGTCATTGGTGCTGGTGAGGGGCTTAAGACTCAACTATGATGCTAGTCACAGAGGCACAGTGGAGCTTAGGAAGGAGCCAAGATGAGGGTCTGAAAGAAACAGTCTTGTTTGTGTCTGAGAAAATAGGGGCGGGGGGAGGGGCTGGTGGTGGGGGGATGCTTGCTTCGTAGCAGTGCTGCTAAGCCACATTAGTTAGTAGTTACAGAGCAAAACCTCTGATGTTTTGGTAATGTTGACAGTTTGCACATTCAAGGTTATACTGTACATTGCCTACAGCATCTTAGAGGGATAGGTGTGCAGTGCAAAAGTAAACAGAGCCATCTCTGATGCATCATCATCATTTAGTATGTCATCAACCTTGTGGCTGGGAGATGGTCACCTTACCTAATCTCTACGCTATTGCCTCTTTTATTAATCAATCAGTTATAGCTAAGCAGTAGTGGCTTTTCCATAGGTTAATAGATAGTCATTTATTCTCTATGTACACTAGGTTTGTGAATTGTATAGTTTGCACAGGCCACACATAAAATAATATACAAAGCACACCCTTTGTACATTATCTGATAGGGAACAAGACTACATACTGCATTTATTAGTGAAGCGATTGTAGATGTATTCTCTTCCGAAGCATGGCACAATGTATGCTCTATGCAGCATCTTATTTTCACAATGCATACATTTTATTTTAGTAGACTTTCTATTTAATTATTAATAAACAAAACAAAATACTTAACTATAAAAAAGTAAAAATTAATGTTTCCTCAACAGTATATTGATATAAGAGTTTATCATTAGATTTTTTTGACTTTATACTGTTGGTCTGCCCTGGGGCCTCATTTATAAAGGTTGCTATGCACAAAAACGTTGCGTTAACTGGGGTGAAATGTGCGTAGGCCTACGCATTTTTCACCGCAAACGTTGGGATTTATAGAAGAATTCTATGACGAAAAAGATGCATAGATCTACAGTACGTATCCTTTCACCTGTGCGTAGAGCTTCTCTAGACACATATATCAGCGATGCCCGATGGTGAGATAACGGAATAAATAAAATAAATAATAAAAATCCCAGATTTAAAAAACAAAGTCTAAACGCACATCATCACAGGGCCAGGCCAAAAATATAAATCTCCCCTGCCCAAATAAATCTATCAGAGCGCGGGAATGCTTTAATTTTACATATTGGGTCATAGATAGTCTAATGAGATGGCCAGTAATGAGTAAATAAATATGCGTTATTGAAAAGGTTCAAGTCGTTTTCTTTTCAGCTCGCAGAAAGTTCCTGGTAAAATAGCTGTAGTAAAAATATCTATCTCAAAAGCATACTCCGCTCCCTTGCCCAGAATCTATGATTTGTGTTATATTTAAGTTGTTTAATTGTATTTGCACATGAATGTTGGCCTTGTTAGTTTCAGTGTGTTTATGTACAGTAATTATCTTATCGTTTGTGCACTGATTGTGATTTTTATAGGAGACCATTTTAGATCTTCCTGTACATAGAGACTACTTTTTAAACCTGTTTTTACATTGTCAAACAGGCATACATTCCAATGTTTTTCTTAATACCTCCACTTGTATTTCTACATTGTCAGAGTTGTTATTGCCACAACAATGCTTTTGGCATAGATTTGTGCGTACGCAGATTCTGAGGTTTGCGTGTACACAATGTTTTAGGATGGAATCTATGCAGAGTTTTATAAATGAGGCCCCTGGTCTGATGTATTTAAAAGCAGATGGACCACAAACATCTTTCTCTGTTAAGTCACATGATCAGTAGCATTTGCCACCTGTGTTGTTAGGCATCCTGTGCGTATGGCTAATATCTGATATAGATTGTAACTAAATGTCCTGTAATTTTGCCAATAACACTTCCCACCAGACACCAGAAGACCTACAGTCGTTTCTCTGTTTTGTTTGTTTTTGTGTAGTGCCTGTCATCAGCGTAGGGTGAAACCAGTGCTGCTCCTGATATCAGTCTGAATCTTTAAAGAATGCACGTCGTACTTATTTTACACTGTGCTGCCGTATCTTTTATCTTTAGATGTGTATCTGGAATTAGCGTCATTGAATCTCTTGCCTTTATTCTCAAATGTGTGAAAACACTATGAAGACAGTTTATGTTCTGCACCAGATATTAGGCGTGCCCACCACCATCAGCGTCTGGTTAAACTGTTTAACAGGACATTGCAGTCACGACACGATGGAATCTTTTCCTCAATTTATTTGCCTAGACCACTCCCACGTGCTCACAAGTCACCTTACAGCTGGTCGTGAGGCTTGAGAGAGAGGATGCAAGCACTTCCTAGCTCGCCAGCAGCCAGCAGCGTCTCACTCATACCCCTCCCGTTTCCTCCCTGAGGTGGAACAGGCAAACAGCGGTAGCGTCTGTGGGAGTCACTTCCAGTTATCTCTGTCCACCACTCCCAGTAACACAGCTCCCAGTACGGCAGTGTGCATGAAAACAACAACGCAGGTTAGTTGTTTCTGTTAGACGGGAAGTTTCTGTAAAAGTGTGTGGGGGGGGGGGGGGCTATGAATCTATAAAGCTGCTGTCAGAGACACCCCTGCATGAAATCTTCTTAGGATTTTCTTCTCCTCTCATGTTCTGTCGCTCCCTTTTCATTTGGGTTCTTCAAAGCCAAGTCATTAATACAAGATCTCTATACGGCTCTATGAAGCTTGATAGTGCCAATTTTGGGAAATTCCTTGCAATAAACAACACGCCGGCATAATTAGACGTGTGCGTGTGCATGTCCATCTGCGCAAGTGTGCGTGCGTGCGTGCGTGTCTGAATGCTAACTGCTAATGTGCTTTAAGGTGTTTAGCCTAGTCATTTCCCAGGCGTTAGCTATCGCCGAGCTCGATCCGCGTGACACGAGCCTAGCAGGTGCGGTGACTGGTTTATCTCTGAACTGTGTCCCAGCAGGTCAAAGGCCAAGTGGGAAGTATTTTTGTTTGGAATTTACAGCCGTAGAGGTGGACTGCTACGCTGATCGCTCTATTAATACTGCTCCTGTGCCTTGACGCCTTGTCGCAGCCCTGCACCATTCCACACCAACACACACTCACACAGGAAAGCTCACATGCACACTAACGCACATATACATGGGTTTTCCAAACAGCTCTATTTTCCTGCAACCACACCTGCTTCCATGCCACTCAAGTCAGCCATGGCCATGTTACTATAGCACATGTACAGTAGCACAATATTGCACATGTGTGTGTTTGTGTGTGTGCGCACACTCACATGCGCACACACACACAGTATGCACAGATTTACAGTTGGATCTAATCATTAGTGTTGTTGCCATGTTAGGGCCGGCACTGTACATCAAGTGGAAATCCATAAATCCCAGCTAGAGAACTAGTGTGAGGATGTCTTCACAGCACCTCAGTGTGCTCAGCCATGTTGCCAAGCCGGTCCAAAGCCAAGTGGAAATTGCGATGTACAAAGAAACATTTTTCTGGGAATGCAAAGCAGGGATGTGCCTTTAGGGTGCACCATGTGTGTGTGTGTGTTCAGGCTGACTGTCTCTTTCTCCCATCAGTCACCCTGACTGACAGTGTTTCTCTGCTTCCCTCAGGGTTGTCAAAGAGGAGATTTCCGATGACAACGCCAAGCTGCCTTGCTTCAACGGCAGAGTTGTGTCCTGGGTAAGTGAGATGGATAGTGGCCCTCTGTTTTGGCTTTCCTTCTCCTGGCTGCTCGCCCGGCTGCCCCCCCGGCTGCATGCGATATGTGGATATATAAGATATGTGGCGCGCTAGTGCGCGCTGTAAATGTAGACACGCGACGCCTCCACAGCGGCTTTTGAACAGTCCTCAGCATAATCTGCCGCATATAGGTGTGAGTGTAGTTGAGCTGTCCAACTGTTACGGAACACCGTCAGCGCTGGGATGCTGCTTGACTACTAGTGACAGTTATCTAGAGCTGCCTCTTCACAGTGATTTACACAGCTCCTTATCTCCGCTGTATTGTACAGGGTACAAGGCAGGGCTGTTACATGGTGCCCTGAAGGTACGGCCCAGGGTTATGCAAATTGTCATCCACAGACGATACCTATATTTTACTGAGTATGTTCTTACGCCATGTTTCCATACAGGACATGTGTAGAAAATAGTATACAGTGGCTGTAGTAAAATATGACTTTTGTATTGTGATATTTAATTGTATTAACCTCATCACGCTCTTAATAAATAAATATACTTCAACTAAATAAGTTATGTAACGTGCTATATGAACAAAACAAAGCACGACATCTACGCAACAGCACCATTGGACCAAGTGTGGATTGAGTGCCCTTCTCATAAGCACTTCAATAAGTTTGATGTTTGCTGTTGGAACATTGCTACTCCCATTTGTAAATCAATCTAATACTGCGGTATTGCTTTTAGTTTGTAATCATGGCCTTACGATGTCTAGTTCTAACAAGGAGCACCATTTTACACAAACCATTTCTTGAGTGTGTATATTCTCTCAAATGTACAGTACATCTTTGATTTGAATAAGTGCACTTATTAATACTGGCCTGCTGGTAGACAACACAGATGTCACAACACTGAAGAGCCAATGTCAACTTGTTCCTTTGTCTGGGAGATGGAAAGCCAATCAGCGCTGAGCACACCGCTCGCGACAGAAGTGGAGGAGAAGTGCTGAAGTAAACTCAGTCTTTTGTACTGGAACAAAGAGCGACACGCAGGTTCATTTGAGAGCTGGCAGGTAGCCAGCCGACGTGCGTTGCCACTGCGTTTCCTGACAATCCTGGGGCACTAATTTAGCCTTTCGCTGCACCACAGCCAGGACCACACTGTCATTAGTCACCCCAGGCCTGCCTCCTTCAACATTAGTCAGATGAAAGGAGAGCGCTTGTATCTGTGGGTCATTGTCTGTCATTCTTTGTAATGACACTCAACAGGGAGAGCAGTGTTCTCTCGTTGGGTTATATGTGATGTTGCATCGCTGCTAGTCGTTCCTGGAACTCCTTAGCGTCTCATTATGATTCTCACAGGCCTGTTCATGCACTGTCGCTGAACCTGCAGTGCTGCCATCACTCTAGGCTACCTTTGATCTCGTCCTGTACTGTATGTCTTATGAATGCCAGATAAACAATAATATTTACCCCTAGCTAATCAGTCAAGCCTTTATTACATACTCAGGGTTCAAGCAGAGACAAGACAATACTTAATAATAATAATAATAATAATATATAAAACATGTATAGAATATAACCAGTATATAATAGACAAAAGAACAATAAAAATAATGCTTTTAACAGCATGACTTCAGTGTCCTATAAGGACACAGCGGTGCATATGCATACACAATTGAAATTGGTCGCATATGGAGCTAAACCTTTTATCAGATAAGACCGAGATTATTACATTTTCAGATTCCTTAAAGATGGAGTCAGTGACTGTAAGCTTTTCAATGTTCTGTCAAATTCAGTGAATATATATACTAATGGTCTGCGAGCTGACGGTTCTACTGTATGTGTGTGCAGGAAAACATAATTTGGTGTTACTTCACAGCCACCGCTTTGTAATTTGGAACACAAACTCAACACTATTCTAGCCTTAGGGAGGGAGTATCGCCCGACTTCATTGAAGGGAGACGTGTTTGTGTTTTAATCCAGTTCAAATGTCAACAATCTTTCTCCAGAATGACAGACTCCACCTTTAAGCCGGCAATTTAATTAATATTTTGACACAATATGAAAATAATTTATTCCTGCAGCCACAGACACCTCACCATCTATGCATCTTTAACAATATTCTCATGGCATCATTACGTGATACTTGACGTTTCCATACTTACCTTTCTGTCATTTGTAATACATTTCGCTGTCTGTCTGTCTGTCCGTTTCCCAGTTGGTCCTGGCAGAGAGTGCCCATTCTGATGGAGGGTCTCAGTGTACAGAAAGCCATCCAGAGTTGCCCCCTCCCCTCGAGCGAACAGGGGGCATTGGAGACTCACGCCCCCCCTCTTTTCAGTACGTATGATGATTATTTGTCATATACCTACTGTATGCACAATTACACACACACATGCGCGCGCACACACACACACACACAAAAACACACACACACTTGAGGAATCACAGGAGGGTTTATTGAAGCATATCAACCTGGGATTTTTTGTTCACTGCATGCCATATGTGCTAATCACAATCTAGAGAGCTCATCAGAGAGGTTCAACACACTCAGGGGTCTGGCTTGTATGGGCGGTGTGTGTGTGCGCGAGTGCTGTATGTGGGCTCTGGCGTGTGTGTGTGTGTGTGTGTGTGTGTGTGTGTGTAAAGTATGAATGTTTCAAGTGGGCGTGTGCGTTGATTTGTGAACACTTACGCTAGCTTGCAGTTGAAATACCCGCCCACCGATCATGCTAGCTGGCTCAGCTATGTGTAGCTTACCCTGTGATGCACACTCTGTTATTGCAGCTGATTTTAGAAATAGCCATGACAGAATAAACGCCTTGAGGGAAATACTGCTCAATGCGCTCCATTGTGTTCCCCCGCTACAAGCAGCCAGCCATACCTAGCTAGCTCCGGATAAATGGATGTGCGGCCCAAACATCGGCGGTTTAACGCTGATAACTAAAACAATCTCAGAGACAGGCTGTTTCAGAGGCAGGCTGACCTTTATCACAGCCCAGACGTTGTCTTTAAACAGGCAGATTAGGAACTGCTGCACTTTATGAAGAGAAGGCCCAAAGCTAAATATAGCAGTAAGTGGTGTGGGGTGTGTGGTAGTGCGAGTGGGGTTGTTGCCATTACAGTGCTAAAGCAATACGGCTGGGGCTCTATATTGAGAACCTGCAATCTGTCATGTCTCAGTGTATCTTTTTATCCACTGTTTGACATCTCAACTCGCTTTTGCCCTCTGCGGGTTGTTCCCTGCTGCACTGCCTGTCAACCAACCTGATGGTTTTATTGTGCCTTTGCCCTGTTCTCGGTGAGACTACTGCCACCCTGTGTCGATAAAATGGGAGTGCGTCTGCACTCTTAACTTGCGTCACTTCCCGCCCCCTTATGTCCCTCCCTCTCCCTCACTCTCTCTCCCTTCATCCCTCTTTGAGGCCTCTTTGAGACAGCCAGGCTTTTCTCCCAGTGAAATAGCATGGTGAAATTAGTAAATAGCTGGAATATTATTACCACTTCATTTTCTCTTTGTGCTGTATTCATGTATTTCATGTGTCTGTCAGTGTGAATGGCTGTATTTGATGAGCAGATAGAATAGGTGGTTTTGGGCTGAGAAAGGGACAGAATTGATGTGCCTTTGACCAGTAATCCGGATTAACGGACATTAAAAACACCCATCTCCATTTCCCAGGAGGGTGGGGGGTAGCGAGGGCGGGGGGGGGTTTCTTCACAGCTGCAGCCTCCCACCCTGGCTAATCTCCCCCAGGATCAGTAGCCCTCTTGCTTGGCTGGACAGCAGCCATAGACATAAAGGCAGCCAGACAGTCACCAGCGTCGGTAGACGGTTTGCTGCACCAATTAGCATGGCTGGTAATATAGCCATTCTGTTCCTGTGTGACATGCACCGGGGGATGGGCGATATGATTATTTTATATGCTAATATTAACACTTTAAATGTGTCTTATTTACAGCACTGATGTTAGATCGCTATAGTTAATAATCTGTTGTGTAAAAAAATATGACATTTTCCCAACATTGCCCTAAATATAGATATCATACTATTATATTGTTACTGTAAATAAATACATCTTAATAAAGATATCATACTATTATAATGTTATTATATATAAAAAATATGAATATATACAATTTTAATGTTACTAACAATAAATAAATATTAATATTGATATACCATTATAATGTTACTATATATAAATAAACATGAATATAGATATACCATTCTATTGTTATTATATATAAATAAATATGAATATATATCATACTATTATGTTACTAAATATACATATTTATTATTTATATTGTACTATATATAAATAAATATGAATATAGATATCATACTATTATAATGTTACTATACATAAATACATATTAATATAGATATCATACTATTATGTTACTATATATAAATACATATTAATATAGATATCATACTATTAAATTGTTACTATATATAGTATATATATTATCTGCCAGTTCACATGGCATGTGCGTGCGTGCGTGTGTGAGATGTTGGGCCAGGTGAGCCCATTAGGCCCAGGATGCAGCAAGGTGTCTGCCTCATTGAGCTCTTTGTCCTGCTGGGTGAACACAGCGCACACAGCAGCCTGGCTCACAGTACTCCATGTGTTTTTCACTTGCATCCATAACGCACACGTTGTCTCTGAGATTGCATTGTCACAGCATCTGTTGTGTGACATGATGTGTCTGTAGGTATGGTTGTTGTTGTTGTAGTTGTCCTGTAGCACCGGGTGTATGTCGTATTATTATCATATAACCTCTCTTCTCTATGTTTCTGCTTGTGTTGTTAAGTTTGTTTGATATGAGTATAGTATACATTACTCTGTTTGTATGCATGTTTGCTAAGTTCTTATAGGTATACATGATAACAGTAGCTTATTTGTGTCGTATGTGTTGACGTTTGCCTCTATGTACAGTATGATTACTCACTCATGTGTAACTGTTAGGTCTATGTAGTCTACATGTCTGCATGTCTAAGTGTGTGTGACAGGCAGGCCGTGGTAAGTAGTGTTCTCACAGGCCTCAGGTTTCTCTGGTGCCTGTGGGTGTTGAAGTCCCTTACCTCTGGTGCCTGAGGCGGCCACAGCCTCTCTAGACCTCTTATAGAATAACAGCGTCCCCGCTAAAATCCCCTAGCCCCTGTCCACATCCCACATACAAAACGCTGCATACCGCTCATAGCAGCCCACACCTGATCTGCCGACCCCCCTTCTCTCTCTCTCTCTCTCTCTCTCTCTCTCTCTCTCTCTCTGTGTCTCTCTCCCTCTATCATGATCTTGCCACAGGCACCATCTGCACGTTCAATAGGTCTCATTAATGCTAGTTTTGTAGCATTGTACAAAATGGCTCCATCTCAGGCTATATGGGCCATTAATGACACTTAGTGGAAAACACATCACAGGACACACAACAGTAACCTGGTATTTAGGCCTCAGGGGCTGAACCTGAAACATATAGTCATAATATGAGATGTATATGTCCCTTACAGTTGGTCAAGACTGTTGAAACAAAACTAGCTGACAAATTGTGTGTGTGTGTGTGTGTGTGTGTGCGTGTTAGTGTGCGTAGTGTGCACATTGTATGTGTGAGTATGCGTCTTGACTGTGGGTGCACCAGAGACAATGTGTGTATTCTGCAGAGTGATGCATCTGACTGTGGCTCTGTGATGTGTGTATGTGTGCACTAGAGTGAATGCGTGTATTCTGCAGAGTGATGCATCTGACTGTGGTTCTGTGATGTGTGTATTTCAGTGCCAACGCGGTGAGCAGTCGAGATGGCCTGGACACAGAGACGGGCACAGAGTCCCTGCTGAGCCATCGTAGAGAACGCGAGAGAGAGCGTGCACGGAGGAGAGTGCGCGAGACAGAGCGTGAGTCTTATCAACGCTGTGCACTGACCAGTGCTGAGATGTCGCCTGTTCTTAAAATGCAGTGATCTGAGTCAAGCCGACACGATCACGATACAGTTCCTTCCGCTCTTTTGACTCCTATTTAACAGTGAAATGACACTGGCCAACACAGGAAAGACAGGCATCCAGGGAGCACCTTCGACCAAGAAAGATTACAATATTTTACTGTTGCGTTTTGTCACATTCAGGTTTTCACACTGGTCTAGTCAGTTTTGTTGTCTGAAGGAACCTGAAATGGCTTGATTAATCTAGAAATCTACCATGTTTTTAGGAATAAATTATCTTTTTAATATAATTTGTAAAAAGCAGTCGGAGTTTGCCTGAGGCGTTTGACGTTTTTTATGAATTGTAACCAGTCACACTGACCTATTTTTACACTCCTAGTCAGATATCAGACTGAAACCAACTGAAACAAAATATTTCAGTTGGCTCCAGGGGAGGAAAACTCCATCCAACATGGTAGTAGGAATGATATGGGTCTTTAATTATATGGTATAAATAACTATTATTATATATAGGGAGTGGGTAACCCAATTTACCAAGGGTTGCATCCGGTTGATAATATCTCTATTTTCTAGGTGAGGCTCAGATGTACTGTCAGGGGCTACTTTCTGTTCAGTTGATTTAATTTAGATTTATAGGGCGCTTACGCATTTGGGAAACAGCAGGGAAGATGTATTGGTGCCTTGGCTACATAATACAGCAATGCCTAGCTTTGGAGGAACTCATTGAAAGGATGTAGTAATTGTTCCCCAGTACAATTATTTCCCCTCTAGCTATACATCAGATTGATAAATCATGTATAGTACACGAGAAATGTCTGTGGTACTCATTGTACTGTACTTTCAAATTAAAGTTTCAGTTACACGTTTCAGTTTCAAAGCGTGCTAGGCTAGTCAAATACCAAATACAGACTGACGATGCAATGAATGGCAAGGAAATGCTTGGTCGTAGTGCACACTCGACAGCAGAAACAAGACACTGAAGAAGTAATAGTAAAACATTGCAAATTAATAAATAATGCAACAAAGTAAGAACAAGTTAACATTCAAATACATACAATTGTGGGTAACATAGTAAGGCATATAGTTGTTCAGTTGTAGCCTACAAGTGACAAAGTGACATGTGAGTAACTTGTGTACAGTCTAGATCTATTGGCTGTTCAGCATTCTGGTGGTTTGTGGGAGGAAATTGCACCTTGTGACATCATTGTGAATTTCAGTAGATTTCACATTTATATTGCACATTGGTTGCATTGTGGGAACAATAAGACACTCCTAAGATCAAGACATCAAACATGGTGCTCAAAACAGCTTCAAGTTGTCCATGCTACTACTATCACCAGAAGGGTTGTGTCTTCAATGCCAGCAAGGTGCTGTCAAATGGCTCACATCAACCAGGATGCTCTGGTATGGCAGGAAATGTGGTACTGTAGATGCATACAGTATTCATTACAACTAGTACTACTGCTACGAACGATCACAATTTTAGCACAATGAAGGGAATTATCCTGTGAGTTACCCATTACTTGTTTTTGTCATAGTTTTCCAACTCTTCTTGGTTTTTCTGCCAGGAAAGTAGCTTAAACTACAGCTTCTACTGCATGCTGTCTACTCCCTGTTTTGCCTTCATGCCAACAACAGACTCCAGTCTTTATCTCTCTCTCTCTCTCCCTCTCTCTCTCTCCCTCTCACTCCCTCTCTCTCTCTCTCTCTCTCCCTCTCACTCCCTCTCTCTCTCCCTCTTTCTCCCTCTCTCTCTCTCTCTCTCCCTCTCTCTCTCTCTCTCTCTCTCTCTCTCCCTCTCTCTCCCTCTCTCTCTGTGTTGCTTCCTCTCATCCTCTCTTCACAGCGAGTCAGGCTGTGTGGATCCTGTGCTCCAGGCTCATTAATCAAATACTCATTAATTAATGTGGTTAATTTAGTTCCACACAACAACAGGCTGGTAGCAGGTAGAGAAGAGAGGAGAGCTGTAAACGTGTCACACTTTATACAGGAAAGCAATAATCTGTTAAAAAAGGTATCTCATAGTAAGCTAACAATAATAATATATTTCAATGACAGCAATAACATGTAAATACAGTTGAATGTACATTTATGTTAGAAAGCATATCATCTGCCTAGAAAATACACATATTACATATAACATATCTGTCTCATCTGCTTCATGTCTAATGTCCTTACTGGCCTGACACAGGTCTTAGTCTTGTAAGATCCCAGTGATACTGTCTCACTAAATGAGATGTGCACCCACTCTATCCCCCAGAGGTATCCCCAAGCGTGTAGTGTACATACAGTAACACGCATGCAGGCATCCTCTTGCGTCTCTGTCCACCCCTGCATCTGCCCCTCATTGTGGCTGAGCCGTTTCATGGCTCGTCAACATGCTTCACAGTACACGGGCCAGTCCCGCTCACATGGCCCAACACCTGGGGGGGGGGGGGGGGGGGGGGGGGGGGGGGGGGGGGGGGGGGGGGGGGG
>JAODTR010000022.1:3579843-3606388 GCA_025399935.1 Amblyopsis rosae | reverse complement strand
CCCCCCCCCCCCCCCCCCCCCCCCCCCCCCCCCCCCCCCCCCCCCAAGATACAGATACACTAATTATGTGAGCACTTTTCCATTGTGGTTCTCTCTTCATTTAGTATGAGACACTGTTTGCAATCAAAGATTTCTCCTTAATTTAATTTCTTTGTAAAAGAAAATAAATTGTACATATAAATTTATGATATATATAAGAATAAAAAATATATATGTTCAACAATTCAGTTTGTAACAATTTTCTTGAAATAGGTGACCACCAGATGGTGCCATTATATCACTATTAGCAATGCAAGAATGAAAAGAAAGTAATACATTATTTTCTCTTTAGCTGTCATTATACATAACACATATAGATTGATGCAGTAATTCAAGTAGCGTTTAAACTGTTGTGCTTTTCACTGTATTATCTATAAGGCATGCAATAATTAATTGCTGTAGTTTTAAACTAGACGCCCATATGGAAATTCCATGCACCAATACTGCTGCGTGTACTTTCCCGAGTGGGTTGTCATATATGTCCAATGTACCTCAGTCAGACACTGTTAGCTGCGGCAGCTTCAGTGTTATAAGAAACCATTGACCAAGTGCTTTGTTCTTTTGGTGGGCTGACGTAGGAGCCGCCCGTGCTAGAAGGAGATGGAAATTACGTCACACTTACAAAAGACTACGCCAGCTATAAAATGCTAGCGTGGGTGTCAGGGGTGCCTAAATGGCTACATCCAGCAGCACTGAGCAGTTCATGTATTTTCACAAGTTTATTATCAGTCAGGCCAGCCGTATAACAATGCCATAATGCTGGCCATGTTGACTTAAGCAATACATTGTATACTGATTCGTACACATGTGTGTGTGTGTTCTAACTCTAACAATATCTTTTAACAGTAAGCGGGTCGCGGGTGGGCGGGTGGGCAATGACGCACGAGAACGTAAATTGTCATAACCACACACCTACTACAAATCATACAATTTGCAGTAGTATGTGTTGTGTTTTCACAGTTGTTTCTGTCAAGCATTTCATAACTGTAGCCTACTGAACTAACACTAAAAGGCTCTTTTGTCTGTAAGGAAAAACATTCTTTTTTTAAAATAGAATTTCACAGATTTGGGCCAAGATTATTAGTCATTAGTCATTCAAATCAAGCTATTGTATTGCTATTTACTTTTGCTTTTTCTTTCATGTAAAATTCAGAGTAATACTGTACCATTCATTCCCCTAGAGAATTTTTAAAAAATTCTGATCTTCTCTTTGTAGTTATCCATTCCACTGTCAGCCTATAGAAATTGTGTCTTATTGAATGTAGAAGAAGTTTTGAAAACGATTTCCATAGATAATGCTGCCAGACATGCAATTGTGAGAAAGTATCACATTAAAAAATAATATTGAAATATATAATACATTAGCAGGGGAGTAAAGTTATATAAATCAATCAGATGTTGGGACTGGAGCCAGGCAGGGAGTTCGAAAGCAAAGCACTCGAAGTTCAACCCAGTGCATGGGTAGATTACAGATCTGGCTTTCAGTCTGTCCACCCCCGCCCCCTCGTCCAGCGTCCACCGAAATATGTAAACAAGGCCAGCTGAGGTGATGTGGGTGATGCAGGTGCCCGACCCGAGCTGCAGTTCAAACACGGAGGATCCCAGAGTATAGAGTATTGGTATAGTGGACTCAGATGGGGGGAAAAAGGAAAAAGAAAAAGCAAGACAACCTCCTTCAGCAGCATACATTTTCAAAAATACAAAATATGTTATTTTCTGAAATTAATTACATTTTTAACATCAAACTACATGGTTTCTGGTGAATTACATTTATGCAACAAATGTGTGCATTTTCTGCATAAATGTATGGTGGAAATGTCATTATGTATATTTACATTTACATTTATGGCATTTGGCAGACACTTTTATCCAAAGCAACTTACATGTAGTATATTTGTCAGTAGTTGGATAGGTCATATACCAGCAATTATAAGCAAACAATATTCTAAATACAAAAGCTGCATAATGTCATTATACCTACCATGTAATCAACCATATAAAATGCAATAGGTAATGGCCTAGCTAATAAAGTGCATAAAAATGTATTTATTTATTTTATTTTATTTTTTATTAGTGAGAGATAAGAGCATGAGAAGTAAGTGCAAGACTTAAGAGCATGATAAGTTAAAAAGGGAATTCAAAGCTTACATTCTTAGATGGGAGGGTGTGCTAAGAGGTGGCAAGGTCGCTGGTCAAGGTACCAAGGTGGATTATGAAGAGATGTGTCTTGAGTCTCTTACAGAAGATGAGTAGTGTTTCTGCAGTTCTGACTGTTGCTGAAAGCTCGTTCCACCACTGTGGTACCAAGACGGAGAAAAGGCGAGACTTCGATGAGCGAGTTCTCTTTTTGGGGCCTGGAACCGGACCATTGCTTGGAGATAGCTTGGGGCCGTTCTATGTACCGTCTTGTATGCCAGCACCAGTGCCTTGAATAGGATGCGAGCTGCAATGGGGAGCCAGTATAGTTCTCGGGAGAGGGGGTTTACACGGGAGAACTTTGGCTGGTTGAATACCAGGCGCGCATTTTGAACACGCTGTAAGGGTCTGGTAGAGCGCGCGGCTAGTCCGGTTAGCAGTGAGTTGCAGTATTCCAAGCCGGAGATCACTAGGCCTTGGACCAGGAGTTGTGTCGCTTCCCTTGTGAGGAACGGCCTTATTCTTCTGATGTTGTAAAGTGAGAATTTGCAAGTGCGTGCTGTAGCAGTGATGTTTGCTGCACATGATAGTTGGTTGTCTAGGATGACTCCAAGACTCCTTACAGTAGGGGAGGAGGACACCGTGGTGTTCTCAAATGTAATGGACAGGTCCACTTGAGGACTGTCTTTTGCCGGTAGGTGAAGTATCTCGGTTTTGTCGAGGTTGAGTTTGAGGTGATGTGTAGACATCCAGGCACTGATATCAGCGAGATCTGTGTGTCAGACGCAGGGAAGGAGAGGTAGAGTCGGATGTCATCGGCATAGCAGTATATGCAAAAAAAATCTAAATACAGGAACCATAGGACAATTCAAAATATAATGGAACATAATGCAGTGCGGCTATTAAACATTATGCATTGCTTTCAAATCCCGTTTATAATATTTTTTTCTTTTATTATTCCTGCTGAGTCAACACACATTGATTTACTCTTCTGTCCACTTTTCTTTGGATAAATAACATATTTAAATGTGCATTTGGCATATTAATGTCAATGATAAACAAAATATTTTTAATTAATTAAGGCGATTAATATAATTAATACATCACTCTCCTCTGGTATTGTCCCTATAGCTTTTAAAACAGCCATGATTAAACCCTTAAAAAACCTAGCCTTGATCCTGAGATTCTTAATAATTCTAGACCGATCTCGAATCTCTCTTTCATTTCTAAGATTTTAGAAAAAATTGTAGCTAAACAAATTATTGACCGTATGACCGTATGACAAATTATTGAATTATTCGAATCAGGATTTAGAGCACTCCACTCTACTGAAACTGCTCTTATGAAACTTGTTAATGACTAATTGCTTACTATAGACACAGATACCTCATCTGTGTTATTACTATCGTACTTAAGTGCAGCCTTTGATACAGTGGACCATATCTGCGCCCTAAGTGATTAAGAACATGTCTTGGCGCGAGTGGGGTTGCAATTTCATGGTTTAGCTTATTTATCTGAAAGGACACACTGTGTAGCTCATGGTAATGTGACCTCTGACTACCATAATGTTACATATGAACCCCATGGTTCTGTGCTGGGCCCTTTGTTATTGTGTGTTTATATGCTACCACTGGGTGATATATGTAAATATGTTATTAGTTTTCATTGTTATGCTGATGATACCCAACTTTATATGCCCCTGGAACTTAAAAACCAGTCTAAACTCAGAATCTTAGAGTCATGCCTTTTGGAAATAAAACAATGGATGTCTTTACATTTTTTGCACCTAAACCCAGATAAGACTGAGATGTTAATTATTTAACCGGCCAGGCACAGACACCTGTTTAAAGAGGTTACTAAAATTGCATTTTACACCTTCGCAACATTACAAAAATTCTGCCTATTTTATCTTTGATAGATGCAGAGACTATAATTCATGCATCTTCGCAGTTAGAGTGCTGCAATGGTTTACTCTCTGGCCATCTCTTCAGATGGTAATGCTGCTGCCAGGATCTTGACTAGAACTAGAAAATGTGATCACATTACTCCAATCCTTGCTGAACTTCATTGGCTGCCAGGTTACCTGAGATGTGATTTTAAGATTCTATTGTTTACCTATAAAGCATTACATTACATTATGGCAACTTCCTATTTATCTGACCTAGTGATACCAAATGTTCCATCCCGAGCTTTACACTCACAAAATGCAGGCTTGCTATCCATCCCTAAGTTTAAAAGAAATCACCAGGATTTACAGCATTCTCACATAGGGCCCCACTTTTATGGAATTCCCTACCAGCTGATGTTAGTCATGCTAGTACTGTTTCGACCTTCAAAATGAAACTAAAAACCTATTTGTACAGTCAGTGAGGCATTTAGTTAGCAACAGTTAATGTCCCCCTCTGCTTAGGGGCAGTCCTTTGTGTCGTCTTTGTGCGTTCCTGTTTATCTTTCTCTTTCTCCAAATATGGTGGATGGGAGATGCTGTCACGATCCTGGAGGCTGTGTGGATGGTGCGTCTCCAGATGTCATCGGGAGAAGTTGCTGCCTTGGTCAAGGACAGCGTGTCCATGGCGATGTTCCCTGAACTGGGAAAGAGAACTGTGTGCAGAGCCAATGGATGTGTGTTAGTCAACTCCTGCTTGATGGAGGAGTGTTGCCATGAGGAGATGCTGACATGGTCCCGCCAAGTCTCCAGACAAGCGCTATGGTTGTTGAGCGGTCCTGGTTGTGTATAGTGCTATAGGATATTTTCTTGGACCTGGAACTCAAGTGGCGTCTGTCAGTGTCATTTCCTCTGACCTGAGACTCCTGTGGCGTCTGTTAATGCTATTTGGCAGACCACTCTTAATTAACTAACTTACAAAACGCTTTAAATCTTTCCAATGTGTTAGTTCTCAAGTATGGCAAAATGTGAAAATTATTATATAAATGATTAATGCTACATTCTGTTTGCCTTCCATCAGGGAGGGGTGGATTCATCCCTCTGTGGTCCAGTCTCAAGGTTCCTTCCCCTTTTTTGGGTTATAATGTTTTTCCTTGCCTGGAGGGAGGAGCAGGTTAAGGGGGTGTTGTTTGTTTCCATGTGAAATGTAGGCTGTACAGCCCTTTGAGACTGTAATTGAATTGAAGGGCTATATAAATACAATTGACTTGACTTGACTTGACACCAGGACCATCTTAATGTACTTAATGACTCCACATTGTTTTAGGAGGTTGTTCAAGAAGAAATGATTTACCAGGTAGTTGATGGACATTGATTTTTGGATCTGTCAGATGATGACAGGTAATAAGTATGTCTATACATTTTAACAGTAAATGGGCAATTCTATGTAATGTAATAATACCCATAAACCAGTGGTCCACAATCCTGTTCTTGGAGATGCACTGCTCTGCATGTAGATGTCTCCCTGCTCCAAAACACCGGACACACGTGAATGGGTCATTATCAGGCTTCTGCAGTTTGATAATGACCATTAAATCAGGTGTTTGACCCATTCATTTAAATCAGGTGTAGGTCTCCAGTACCAGGATTTGGCACACATGCCATAAACTAAGCCCTGGCAAAAATGTTGCTTTCATGAAGTCATTAGCTGTGAGGGCTAGATTATCAGGAGAAGACCACTTCTGTGTTAATTCTGCAACAGTGTCCACTATAATTGACATTCATAAAAGGGCAATTATTTCAAAACACAAATGCTTTCAGAACTAAATATATAAGTCCTGATATTCTAATAAACAAGGACATGTACGATCATCATAGTAAAACATACAACAGATATATATTTGAAGTACCTCTCCTCTTTCCAAAAATTAGCTTGTTGCTATGATGGCCATTTTGGATGGAAAGGAAAAGGAGGTCCCGCACATCCCAGCCTATTAAGTGACATATCAATAAAAAGTCCAGGATGTCCTCACACATCAGAGATTGACAAGAGAAGCTCGAAATATTTAATGATGTGCATGTAACTGTCTACTACAGAGGACACAAGTCAAAAGGCTGGGTCCCAGGATTATTGATATGGGGGGAGGGGGGGGGGGGGGGGGGGGTCTTATTTAGGTTATATTTTCTTCACATAAAATGTGCCAAGGCCAAGACGTCTGTGGTTGAAATAATTATATATAATACCATTTATCTTTTGGTAAACATTGAAAACGGGTCCCACAGACCAGAACACCATGGCCTAGGCATACACATGCTGGCCATAAACTATTAAAACATTGATCACTTCAAATACATTAGAGAATAAGAACTCTGGAAAACAAAAAACATATGCTCCAAAATTGAAATAGGTTTATTTCAGACAATTGAAATCACGGAACATAGCAGCACACAGTCACCAGCCCCATAGCAGAGCTATTGGCGAATCTGGCAATGTTGCAAATTAAAAAGATCAATTTAGCACATTTAGCACACACACATTTAGCAGGCTGCATACACTACACGAAAGAAATCTATCCTGCTGGTGTTCAGACCGTAGACACGCCTACTTGAAAAAAAATAAGAAAGACGACGTAGGCTATAGCCTATATATCCTCTCAGCTGTGGCGGGGTTTCATAGAGACCACAGCACAGACATAACTTTAGCTAAAAAGACAATAATGTATCTCTCTTATATGTTATTTAAAAAACACTATAGCATAAGTTAACCCTGTAAACCAGTAGGCTACACATGTTTGAACACGCAGCCTACTTAACTTGAAATAGGATATATATCTCATACCTTTGTCGCAGGGTCGTTATCTCTAGCTGTTAGATATTTGTGGTCTGTAGACAAGCAATACATCAGCTGGCATGTATGTTCTATTCTGGGTGATGATGGCTATAGTCCACCGGTACCTGAGCAGCGCTGCACAGAGCGAGAAAGGCTGTAAACAGTGGAGAGAGACCGGGCAGACTAAAGATGTATGCTGCGACAGCTGTTATGCAGGTGAGTCGTGTAGATAACTTATTGTACAGGAGACTAGGCTACGTTGGTTGTATTTGAAAATAGTGATGTTATGTCAACGGGGTTTATAGTCTTGATGTTTTCAGTGTCACATGTTTGCCCGATAAAATTAATAATTGCGTAAATTGGTTGGACGTAGCAGGCCTTTTACTGAATGTGATTTTATCTTTTCTGTAAGCTTCAAAATACTACAGTAGATGAATACGAGCATGTTCGCAGCAGCCTACGGCCGTAGCCCCTACTAGCCTGTAACCTATCCTACTCTCCCAGATGTATCAAAATATCAACATGCTACATTTAATTTTTAATCAGTAAATTTCACTGTACCATTGTTGTTGTTGGTCTTGTTTGTTATTTGTTTACAGAATATATTGTATTTTGGATTTATCTCCATTGGCTGTCTTTTGCTCAGGGCTACATGGCTACATGCATTTTCTGTTAGGAAAATCCACCCAAATTATATAGTCTAATTGTACACCCACTTATTAACCAAACCAGAAACAATTATTATAATTATATAATTATAGTTACTTTTGAATAACAATGAATACTTAAATGAGTACTTATTGGTGTATAGGCCATAATTAAACACTTATCAGCCCTGAATGCTAAAAATGATTGTACACCCATCCCTTCATGGAGAATGAAGAAAAAAACATTTCTCATGGATTCAAATAAAAATCATTACCAATAACACGCTCCTTGTGTGAATTTCCCCATGATGATATAATCTTACATTAATGCCATGCTCTGTCAAATAAACAACAAATAGTTCCTCATACAAGCTCAATTATGGGGTTTACCAGTGAACCTGGCGAGTTAATTAGATTTTACTTTAACATCAGCTGAGTGGTTTCTGAAATGTCCCAAGTTGAGCAGATGATATGTGGTTGGGCCTAACCGACATAGTTTCAGTGGTTTTAGCTAATACCACAACAAAGACATTTTGGATTTCATCCATGTAGGGATACTGATGTGCTGTGAATTTGTACCTGCTAAACTTTACACCACAATAAAATATGGTGCAACAGGTTTTCTCTGTATTAAATTACAAACCAGATGAATAGACTACATTGTACAAAACATGAATAGACTACATTGTTGTATTCATGATCTTCTGGTTGATATTGATTTATGAGGATTAGTGAGTATTATACACACATAATATTATTATTATTGTTTAATAGCTTTATGGCCCCCACTTTCTCCTTAGGCAACCGTGTAGTTAAGGAATGTGGTCCAAAGCCCGAAGAGCTTTGTACGCCATGTGAACCGGACACCTACACTTTAGACCCCAAACCATATGAATGCAAAAGATGCACTCAGTGTATAGGTATGTTGCCTCTTCTACTGTTGTTTCTAATCATATATGTCTAGCAAAACATTGTTTTCCATGTGTGAGTCACAAACAAGGGCGAGGGGTGGGGGATGTCAAGATTTTGAATAAAAAAACAGCTAGAAAAAGACTAGTAAGAAGTTTACTTTCATTATAAAGAAAAGCAAAACAAAGCATTATCTGTTCCTCTCAAATGTGTACTCTAGGTGCTCGTGTCATGCTAAAGGAGTGTACAGTTGACCATGACACTGTGTGTGGCTGCAAGGAGGGGCTCAGGTGTGGTAACGCGGCCTGTTCTTTCTGTGTCGAGGAGTGCGGACAAGGCCAGGAGCCAACAGAGAATCGTAAGGCAAACACACACTTAAAATAAAAAAAATATATAAAAAATGCTATATTAATAGACAAGTCACTGTTGCCTGCGTTGAATAGAAACCTCTAGCCTTGTCCTAGGTATTTGTGATATTGCTAGTTTCTTTGTTTTTTTAAAAGAAATATTGGCATTGCTTATGAAGATGTAAAATGCTTGTTTGTACAGGCTCTTGCAGAACATGTCCAAATGAAACCTTTAATGACCAAATACACCAGGCGTGTAAACCCTGGAGCAAGAGGTGAGCTTCAATGTACTCGATTACATGACTTTGTCTTCTTTATTCCTTATTAATCTCACCAAATATATTCTCCTGTTTCCAAGTTGCCCCAGGCACGGTGACATCATCATAGCCCAGGGAGATGCGTTCAGCGACATAAAGTGTAACACTAGTGTTCCCTTTGTAAAGATGGTAAAAAAATATGATGGTAAGATTTCTTTATTTTGTTGTAGAATATATGTATAATGTGTTTTTGGTCAGATATGTATATATATATATATATTTTCTTTTCCTTCAGCTGATATACTGCAGGTCTGGCCAGTAGTTGGATGTGTGTCTTTTCTGCTTGTGGTCATAATAATAGTAATGACCATTACCCTGATGGTCAAAACCAACCATAAAATTAAGAAAATTAAGACGACCATGGAAAAATCACCTGAACCTATTATTAGAACTCCTACAGGTAACTACAAGTTCTACTCAGTTTGAGCCACATCTCACAGTACAGTAAAAACCCTCTCATGTGATCTACCACTGTAAAACACAATCTGAAGTAGATTTAAAATCCATTCTCAATCGCTACCCTCCCTCTCTCCAACAGATGAACCCAGGACACTGATAGCAGAAGAGTGCAGCTTCCATGAATCGGAACAAGAGCAGGGTGTGAGCGCAGAGTCCCTGCACTCCAAGTATCCTCTCATTGTGTGAACGGATTGGGATCCGAATGACAGAGATTTATTTGAAAACTGGGACACTGTTGGACTAATTCACAGGTCTGGAGGAACTCTTTGGCATTCACTGTGCCCTACAGAACTGTTGTTTATTTTACATCAAAGCCGCTGTTATTAAAGAGCAGAGGTAATGATTTATGACATGGAATACACAGAGCAGGTGGGGATTTTTAAAGGGATTAACCGTTTTTTCATCAATCCATTTTTCACTTGAGATGAACAGATTCATGCCTTGGGGACAAGGTATGAATGACATCTAATCTATGAGGCCGTGCTTGCCTGAAAAACAAATGACAGCATATCAAATTGCAACATTTTCTGTATTATTTTGTGTTTATTTTAGAGTAGTTTACCGATACATGTCATGTACTTGAACTGGAAAAATTTGCATGTAAGGGAGACAGGCTTTGCATGAAAGTACAGTGCAGGTGGGTGCGTAAGACCACGGGAAATTTTTAGGCAGGTCTTTCTGCACCTCAAGCCCCCATGCCTCCCACTAAATGTCTTGTTTTAATCATCGCTTTAAGATTACTGTAAGTGGTTTACTGAAAGAAGCACAGCCTATTGTGTTATACTGGCATTAACATGAGACTTATGGTTGCTGAATTATTGCAGATTTCCTGGGAATTCCATTTGGGCTCACAGCTGTATGTGAACAGATTAAAGTTTATTTGTTTCCTTACAAAGCCAGAGTAGCAACAATACAAAACAAGTGTTAACAAAGGGTAACGACCTATAATCTATAAAGAACTTTTTCATAATATTTTTAAAAGCCTAAAATATCCTTTAAAGTTCCTTTAATGTCAAATGTTTTGTTTAGTCATCTCAGCTGAGTAAGCACATATTTCACAACACAGGCTGACCTATCATATTAGAAATGTTTTTTCAAAGTTGAATAGTCACAAAATTGCAGCGAGTTATACACGTCACAAGAGTCATGAGAGATTTCATGGACGCGACACTTCTGTGTATGCGTAATAGGAAATACTGAGTCACACTGACTAAACAAGCACACCTTTTGACTCTTGCATTGTGGGCAGACGTGTGGAACTATATATATATATTTATGTCTTTTGTACTGTAGCAGGCGCCTAACCTCTTTCACTAAATGGAACATTTGACATTCAGAAATGGACTAAAAGGTGGGTGTGGTTAGCCCACACTCATAGTAATATAAGACCAAATATAGCAAATGCTGCCTATATTTTATAAGTGCCTACTGCTTGTAACAGTGGGGGTTTCCACATAGGCTGTTACTGGACTTTATTTGTATATGCAAATATATATATATGTACAGTAGATACTGCATGTCTGTGTCCATTATATGCCCTATATAATTTACAAATAGTACTTCATTTGCATTGTTTACAGTGAGTTCATTTTATCCATGCTTGTGCGAAATAAATAGAAGTGACAGAAAAATATCCTTAGCATATAAATATTCCTTTACAAAAAAACAAAAGTGGTTATTACTTTCAGCAAACTTTTTTTCGTGATAACAAACTATCAATAATATAGTACAATAACATTAGTTCTTACTACTATGCATGTGGCTGACCTAGAAATGTAAGGAATAGAACTGTACAAAGGGTTAAATTAGTTGATTGTCATTTTGATTTAGCAAGAAAGTGTAGATCTAATGACCTCATGACCTTATCTGTTTGATCTGTAATCCTTTCACCAAATTATGTATATGTAGTGCATTTGGTATTGTATAATTCTGGCCAAATTGAAAGGAAAAACCCTGGGATTCCCATATGCAAATATAATTCTTAAGGAAGAAATAACTCACTTGCCAGTAACTTCCTTATAGTATACAACTTCGGAGTTTTAGATACATTTACAACACACACACAGTACAGAGATTAACTTTGAACTCCTCAAACACCAAGCATCGGTGCACAAACTATACAATTTTACATTTTCCCATTGAGAGATAAAGTATAGAGACATAACTGTAAATGAACATACAAACACTTTTTTTTAACTGGTTAAAGTGCTAACATACAAATAACCAAATTCTGGTTGATATTAAGCCTGGAACAAAGTAGTGGAATTTAAGATGCATAGCAAACTGTCTTTTAGCATCTATAAAGGCTTGCTTTGTGATCTACATTGTACATTATTTCAGGTTTTCATTGGGACACTACTGTTGTTTACATTTCTCTTTCCTCACTTTGGCCATGGTTGTGAAGCGTGCTGATTTATCGTTTTGCCGCTTGGTTGGCGGGATAAAGGCAGGCTCCTCAAGAAAATTGTGTAATCCAGGTTGAATGATGGGATTGGACTGAGAAGTTGGACCTGTTGAGGCAAAAAGCAGCCATAGCAGATAGGCCACAATCTGGGTGGTAAATAAAACCTGCACGTTTGACACTTTCAAGACTTCTCACTAGCAGTCAGTGGCATAGATTTGACTGCTTTTGACCAACAACAATTTTATCTCAATAAACGTGCAAACATTTATTTGATATTTGGCACATCGGACAAGCAAGAAAATACCTCCATAAAATGCAGTTGCATACCCATTTGTCCTGCTCTGAGGCTGTCCCTGTCACGTGTCCTTGCCTTAAAAGTTGGGTCCAGTTCTTCAGCCACGTTTCTGATCTGCTGGCCTCGTCTGTCAAGACAGTTGTTTAACCAATATAAATACACAGGAGGCTACGCGGTTAGGTATTTATCACGCCTATGCATTACTACTATCCTTACAAAGTGGAGACTAGACTGGCTTGCTGGTTCTCTAAAGAGAAATCCTCTGTCGGGGAAGGAAGGCCCTCAGAGTCCAATTTCTCCCGCTGGACCTGTGGTTATCCACAGTTGCAATTCAATGTTTTACAAAAACTTGTTTTGGTTTAGGCACTAGCTATCAGACGCTCACACCATACTATACAGTTTAGTTTTTGCTGTATCATTTATACATAATTAGTCAGTATGTGTGGGTTTAAGACTTATGCATGTGTGCACTATAATTGCTGTACATTTTACTAATAAATTATATTCATAATTGTCCTTTGACGTAAAGGTCATGTGTTTTCCCTAAATGTGACGTAGCACATCTGTATCAGTTACCTCTCTGTCTCGTACAGCGCTCCTGTCCCCATGACTCATCATCTCTCTGTGTTCATGGAGCGGTCCCGGGCCTTCCAGCTCACGAGACCGCCGCTTGATCTTGATTTCTTGCTTTTGTATGAATCTCGCAATTTCCTGTCACCAAAACACGATAAGGCACCAGACTTGTGCATCTGCGGACAGATAATCTGCCAATCTTAGAAAACTGCACAAAACATCGAACCAGATCGTCATGTATACCTCATCCTGCGCCACTTGCGCAACTCGGAAGTCGCCTTCTGGGTAAGGAGTTCTCGGAGCGGAGGAAGCTGGATGGCTCTGTAATTACAGTGAAGGGACCAGTATGTCTCTAGTCTCTACTGACTCGAGTTCACAGGGGCTATAAGGCGGCAGCCAAAACGTTCATTGCGTACCCTCCTCAACATCCTGCCGTGCTCCTCGTCCTGCAGCTGGCGGGCCAGCTCCTCGTCCTGCAGAACTTGCTGCAGCTCCTTCAGGTCCAGACAAGTCTCCTCATGCACCGCAAGCCCTGCTCAACCAGTACAGCCACAACAGTGGAATTAAGCAGTTTACCACATGTATCAGGCGGCAAAACGTGAATCACCTGCAAGGTGGCACGGATGCAAGAACAGACTTGAATTTTGTAATTAGAAAAAGCAGAAACTAGAGAGTGATCGTGCAGAGATCAGCATAAGGATTAAAGACTGAATAAACGCAGGAGCGGCGAAACAAAAGCAAACCCGATCACTCCAGGATCAGAGGTAGCACCACAGGGAAATCACACTGGAGGAAGAGACCCCCTCCTCACCTGAGCTGAGCCACCTCAAAGCCCTAATCTGTCCACACTGAATGCTGATTGAGGGAAATTAGAGGGGAGCAGGTGTGCCCACACACAAACAAACACACACACAGAGGAGGTAGGGAGGTCAGTTGTGCAGGCTGCCCCCTGCAGGTGGATGCTGCCCCCTGCGCTGGCGTTACCTGCACTGCTGGCATGTCTCGGCACAGCCCTGGAAGGCAGCCTGCGGCTGCTGAAGCTGTGGCTATGGCCAGGGGCTTTGCTGCGGTGTGGCGTGTCCACTTCCTCTGGGCGAAGACGCTCAGCAGCTTCCTCGTAGCGATAGCAGCGCTCAATTCTGCTCCTGCCCACTCTGCCAGTGTGATGCCCCCAGGAACTCCTCTCCTCCTCCTCCTCCTCCTCCTCCTCCTCCTCCACCACCCCCACCTCCCTTGCTCCACAGCGCCTAACCCCGCCCCCTGAGTCTCCACTCAGGTCTTGGCAGACGTCCGCTTCGCCCTCCTCCACCACTGTGGGCGCGCGCCCCTGCAGACGTTCCCGCTCTCCCCTGCGAGCTTCCGCACCGTCTCCTTTGGAAGACGACCACCTCCTCTGCCAAGCGTCGCCACGGTAACTGCTCCTGTTGGTGGCGGACCTCTGCAAGACCCTCTGGTGCGGCTGGGTGTCGCTTCTGCTCTGCAGGTCCAGTTTGAGCGGGGCACCCGGGACGCCGAGCCTCACAGCCACGCCCCTTTCTCTGAGGACGTCGCCCAGCATCTCCCAGACGCCGTCACCGCGGTAACCATCATCCCGAAAGTGTACGCGTTTGTCAGGGCTTTCCCTGCATGTCCACGTCCTGGACAAGTCTCTAGGTGCCAAGTCTCTTGGTCTGTGTGCATGTACTCTGAAAGACTCAGTGAGACTAAAGCACCTGCCTCCGTTACTATGCCGACCCTCCACCTGCTTTCTATGACTTCTTTCCCATTCGGTATCCCTGGGCCCGTTCTCTACCTGGCCGCCGTTCTCAAAGACCCTCCCTCCTCTGTGCTGCCTCTCCCTCCGGCTGCGGCTAGACTGAACCCGTCTAAGGTCCCTCTCACACGGCTGATGGAACGTCGGCCTTCCACAGTGGAGAGCAGGGGGCCTGTTAACCGGTCTCTGGGACCAGGGCGTGGGCTGTTCAGAGAACGCTGTGTCAGAGTCCTCTGAGCTTTCGCTCAAAGGCTCTCTCAATTCATGCCTTATTTGCATAGTGGAATGTGTGCGTCCTTCATTTGACCGAGATGTCGTGTATTTCAGAGCTTCTTCCCTCACTGGGCTCTCAGCCTGAGACCCAGTGGAATGAGAAAGGCTGCAAGAGGTAGAACACTGCCACCTGGTGGCAGCAGATGGGCAGTGCTGCCCATCTCCTTGGTGTGTGTGCTGGTGTGGAGATGACAAAGTGGGGCCATTGGTGTCGTCTTATGTTAAGCCAGACATGCAAACACAAAAGCAGGTAGGGTGTTTGAAGCTGTTAGTGGCTTACAAGGCATCAGCATTAAATTACGTATACTATATTTGTAATATTTGAGTAAATATTTAAAATGTCATAACATTCAGAACAAAGTACAAAATATAGAGCAAACTGTTTTATATATACTGTTTTACGTATAAAAGCTATGCATTGTTAATATAGTCATTATACACATTAAGCAAATATAAAATCCACAAGAGATGAGAGAAAATAAATGTTGGGCGATTTCACGTAATTATTCAATTTCCATTCTATGCATGACATAGTTTGCCAAACTGGCAAGATTTTGATATTTTTTTCTAAAACGTGACTAGGAGTTCACCTTGTCTTATTTCTGTCCATCATTTTAGTGACAACACACTGTATAGAAAACTACCACCTGCTACCAGAAGGTGTCTTTGTACTATCTAACAATGCAGTGCCACCAGCAGCTGTTTTGTTATTTCAAGTTGTCTGCTCAAAGTTCGACACACATTTATTTGTCAACTGTTGATACACAGAGCACTACCAGGTTGCACCAATTCTTTTCCCTACCCCTAAGTGCTCATGCTACCACAGCAAATGTTCTTATAGCTGTGTTCGAGGAGCAGATACTGTAAATGTAAGCCTTTTTCCATTCAATGCCTCAAGTTTGTATCAAAATCTGTTGGGAAATAACCTCCCCCTGCTGTTGATTAAACACATTCTTAAAAGGTTCATGGCTTCATTGTCTTGGAACTGCTAATGGACAAAAACTAATGCTGTAATAGAGTACAATACATACTGTTACACTGGCATCAAGTGTATCAATTATCCGTTACTTTGGCGTAAAGTTTGATTAGACATAAAAATACATAAACAAAGAGGCCTAAAAAGCTTAAAAAAAAAAAAAAGGTATAGTCAGCTATTGCAAGCTACATGTAAGATAATACACTTTGTCAAATTCAACAAATATCTCCTCACATTTCACTAGCTTGCCGTTTTTTCTCTGTGCATGTTCAAAATAATCAGATTCCTCTACACAGCCCTGGCTCCGTAAATAGTACCGTAATATAAAGCGGTGAACACCGCTTGTATCAACAAAGCCGTAGTATCACGTTTTGCATCACAATGCATTCCGATGTGTGAGGCACCACCGCGGAGGACCACGGAGGGATACGGCTTTGATTTGGGCTCGAAGTTAGCATTTGATTTATTATAATTTTAATTCAAAAGCAAATTGTAATGTTTTAGGAGTTTTATTTATTTTAGCTTTAAAATTAAGTCAAAGGTATACTGGAAATTACTACTATGTATGCTACATAATCGATATTTGATAGCTGGCTTAATCTCTAAGAGGACAGCCGGCTTTTACTCATTATTGCACTCTTGTTCTACATATATGCACTATATTAAACTAGCAATCGCTGGCCTGCTCAAGCATGAACATTAAATAAGGTCAGCACAGTAAACCCCACTATTACTGACTTTGAGGGTGATATAAATGTAATACTGTGCATACTGTGTAGAAGCAGACTGTACCATCACTGAGACGCTCATGACCTCTGGCCCTGATCCTCTCCTCCTCCTCCTCCTCCTCCTCCTCCTCCTCTTGGATTCGTTTAGCTATTTCCTGTAGAGAAATGACTGGTTTTAGTGCTTATTGGTAATTCTAATGCCAAATGGAAGTGCCGCATCAAAAACTGTTAAATCTTTATTGTCCTTGTAAATAAATAACATTTTGGTAAATTATACAAGAATCAGCATGGGGATTATTTCATTTATAAGGCTTTATACAAAATATAATCAAGGACCCTCACTATTCTTGGTGCCAAGGCTGTTCTGCTGTTATTCTACCATAAGATGGCAGTGTCTACTAAAAAAAATATAAAAAAATATATATATTATGGGCATACTGTATATAATAAACATGTAGATAAACAACAGTGAAACAACAATGTGTATCTAACAATGTGGATAAATAATGTATGTGGACCCCTAACTATCACATACATTGTGTAAATAAACAACATATCTTTACTTTATCGGCCATCATTGACACACAAAGGTCAACCTCCATGATATTTATGGAAACATTTCTAATCTTGAATTAAATTAACAGAACAAGACAAGCCTGAGTATTATCATGACAGTGACCTTTATTTTGAACAAAGAATTAAGGAACTTTAAGTAACTCACTTGACTTTAGTTTTTAAGTAGAATAGTCCTTAGAGAATTGATAATACTAAACTAAATAAATTGTCTGTTCACTAAAAGCCAGAGGTTTCATCCACTTGGAAAATGGTTCTCTCCTTTCTGTTAACAATGCTCAGAACCTAGATGCCGGATATTAAAGGCAGCAGTGCAACTAGGTCTATCTAGTGTGGGGGTTACAGCTGAGACAGAGCATCTCTAAAGAGGACGCCTGCTGAATACAGAGCCATGCTGGGTGACTTAGTGCCATTGAAAACTAACGTGGCATCTTCACAGCAGCTATTCAGCATGATGACTGCTCTGGGTGGCTGGATTGGCTATTTCAGGCAGGCCTAGGGCTTACTCAATGGAAACTTGGAGGCCCAGACACACCAACCTTTCATCTTCAGCCGGGGCTGTGGCCTGGGAAAAAAGCCCTGCTGAAACCCTTGACAAAAAAGGACAAGCAGGAGTGCTTCACTCCAGCTAACACCTTGTCATTTGGGTATGTATGTTTGTACTGGAAACCCTATTCTTGTCTGAGAACACGGAGGACAGTTTATCTTAGAACGTTACTTAAGTACCAATAACACATTCCAAACGGTGCCATACTTAATCTGTTCATTGTGGCATATCAATTCCTTTAAGTGAATACTAAAAAGCCATTATATGTAATATAGGAGTATAGCAATTAGTATAGCTTGTTTTAAGCAGGGTATTTTGATAGTAATAGTATACAGTTTACATACATAATACACAAGTAGAATAAACCTTTTTCCTACAATAGCTATGACAACTCTATTAAGATGACATACAGTACAATACTTCTAGATGAAGATGCACCATACACCACTGAATAAGAATTTGAAGCAAGCAATTGGACAAAACAAACCTTTATATTAGAAACACATTTTCGCTCAGCCTAGCCGAAATACACATTATACCTTTAAATCAGATAATGTGCATCAGATCGAAGTGTGATGAGGGGGAGGGGTCACACCTAAAACAGGCCCATAAAAGCACAGCTCTGTCTGCCCCACAGAAGACTTGGCCAGCTTCAAAAGACAGCTAGCAGCTTGCCATGGCAGGGCAGGTTGGCGGTGGGAGCGCCACAGGGATCTGGCATTAGAAAGTCTGCAGCCTGGCGCCTTCTGTTCGCTAATTAAAGACACGATCTACAGGGAGGCCAATGCTTAATCAACACTAAGATCAGCCAGTCATCCCTGATGGTCAGGTTAATACGGCTAATCATTCGGGCTCACCATTTCCTTTGTGGACCTACAGTATTCACACAGCACGAGTTAGCCGTAGCAATAGAAACGTCACCGGGGGCATTCTGCAACTCCGTTAGTAACTCCTTTAACAGTGAGAAATACATTCCCCAGACAGTTTTTCCACATACCGCTCTCCAAGCAAGGAGCTTATATAAGCCTTTCCAAGGCAGCGTCTACTAAAAAAGGAAACTGCAGGGTAAAGGAAAATATTATGCTGGAGTGCCTGTACGGCGTGAGCAGCTCCGCCAAGTCTGCTGTGGAGATTAACAGCAGTCAGCCATTTTTTCCATACGATAAAATTACTAGAGCTTCTGTTCCATCATCCGTCGGTTCCTCCTCATAAGGTCACTGCAAAGTATGCGTGTTCCAAACGTATAGCGACAAAGGAGTACAGTGTACACAAAAGAGTGTTATATATTACACCGTTATACACAGTGTAACTGGGAACACAGATGTGATTAATGGGAACCGTCTGAACCAGCTGCGTAGAGCTAGAGATAAATCTCTTGTCATTTACAAACTGCCAGAGGAAAGTAACTGCCGTGCCAAAAACGCCGCCAATTCTCTTAAAACACGCCTCCAGCGGTTGTAAAACGCAGTCCTCAGAAAACCCACATGCCGAGTCTTTAGCGGGAAGAATAGAACTCGATTAAATTATCTTAGCCTTTACCTGGCCACCTCAGCTATACGCCAGCCTCAAGGGGAAGGTGAGCACGTGCGCACGTTACTGGCCCCTGTGGAGATTAGAGGATGCCTGTCTGGAGTCAATTACCAGAGAAAGTGATGCTGAGCAATCGTTGCTGATGTGGCCGACAGGTCCAGTCTGTGTTTACCCGCTGACTATGCTCATTCAGGCCTCATACAGCGCTGCAGGTCCAGAACAGCACTTAGCTGCAGCTGCCATTCATTAAAGCCTCATTTAGTCTTCAGAGAGAGAAGGGCCATATGATGCCCCCTGATCTGCTGGTAACAGCAGAGTAATTGGGTGATATACAAGCGCGTGTCGTTGCTGCTATGAATCTGCCTGCTCCTATGAACTGAACGCGCTAACGCACGCAGCCTCTTGGAGCTGCTTCAGCTCACTGGGGGGAGTGGGGGGCGAGCAGAGATGGTTGTCATATTGTTGCCAAGGACCTCACACGTCTATAGCTACTGTTGGGCAAGGGTGGGGTGGGGCGAGGACTCACCTCGTCCTCCTGCTCCCTCCTTCGTGCCTCCTCAGCGCACCTCTGGATCTCCTCCTGGATCCCACGGGCGTACTCTGAATCCTGCTCCTCTCTGGAGACGTGACATAAGCAGAGAAGGCAGTCACTTTCATGCCAGACACATCTCGTGCGCAATCAATCACAGTGATAGGTGTGTGTGTGTGTGTGTGTTGTGTGTCACAGACGCAAACATTTAAACACATAAAACGCTCAACATTAACTGTTAAGATAAATACTTTACAGACCTCCAGATATTTACATCCTTCTCAAACAATACATTTTATTCTGTAACATAGTTTCGATAACCTGCTGTGTTTGCGAGGTCCTGATTTTCCTAGTGGTGTATGAAGTATTTGTATATTTTCTATGTATAGATTATACTGTATATTTCAGACTGCTCTATCAGGTTGACGTTGGCCAACGCTGTGGTACAAATGTCTACAAACTGCATTTACGCACTCGAACCAGTCATAAAGAAGGTACATGGCGATGTCAACCAAGTGGGTCTGTACACACCCAGACAGTCCTGAGACTAAGAGGTCTAATGTGCAGGGTGTGTGTGTGTGTGTAAAGAGACATTCAATGGCCTCGATAGCTGCTGTGTCTCGTACAGTTGCCTGGAGGCTTGTCTGAGGAGGGTCGTCTGCTGTTCCTCCTGCTGCAGCTCCTTGGCGATGCGAATGTCGTTCTGCACCAGCTGATTCTTCTGGATGTTAGCGGTGTAGTAGTGCTCGACTACAGGCACAGAGCACACGGCCAAGGTGAAGACAGCAAACAGTGTGTGTGGCCCACGACCCCTCACATAAAAATGCACTGGTTCACCCATTAGTGGTGGCTGGGCATTCTGATTGGATGATTGGCTACTGTAGCCGTTTAGTGCAAATGACACACCGAACAGCACTGGAAGGCTTACTACTAGAGCTAACCAGATCTGATGACATACGACAGCTGGTACAGTGGAGCAAAGAGAATGAGGAGGACTAATAGTTAGTTGCGGAGCAAACAATACATTTGAATCCATGACATTGCCGGTAGCACTGAAGGTGTGTGTGTGTTAGATTAGCTTACTTTCCTGTTCTTGCAGGTTGTGTGCCAATGCCCCATCCTCAAGCACAGCAAAACACTGGCACACTGAAAACAGAAGAGGAACATATCATTTAAAAGAATACCATAGACAGCTACAGTGTTTCAATGTCTGGCAACAATGTTCCAGTTTGTATTTTTATTACATTTTAAGAGGGTAATAACTCTTTGAGGCAAACAAATAAAAAAACAAAACAATCACTTCAAGGCCCCTAGATGGCACCAATCAAAATGTGAAATGAGACTTGTTTTACTGTAAAGAGGTTTTGGCACAGGCTCCTGCTTGGGCAAAACAATAAGGAACCATTGGAATCCAGTCTACTTTTCTTGGCCTGTTTATTTTACAGACCAAGTATGTTTAAACATTTTATAATGAGAGCAGCCATCCACACTCTATTACGGTCCTGGCACAGAGCAGTCGGTTCACCCCATTGAAAAGACAACAGTAATTCAGCTGCAGTCTGAGAACCAGAAGTGTGTATGTATCCTCCAATTAAGGCTAAACTGTATACTAGCTGTTGCCAGTGGTTACACAGTTAAAACCTTTGTGTATAGAACAATGCCTGTAAAATGTACACGTGTGTGTTCTTCAATTGGACACCCCCACTGTGACTAACAAATGAGGATGCAAACATTTAGAATCTAATGCAGGAAGTACCAGTACATGTAAGCCTGATGTTATGTAACAAAGTAGTGAATGTTATTTTATAAAGCCTCATCGGCAGCCTAACTCGCATTACTTTGAACACAACAGCTGGCTCCTAATACAGTCTACAAACACAAAGTAAATGTGTGGGTCTGAAGTTACCTGCTGTAATGAATTCTATTACATAGCATTTGCACAGGCAGCTGTCTTGTGATAACAATTAGAAGAACAGGAATCGAGAAATACTAAATGTCGCAATAGGGTTACCAAATAGACCAAATCTACAAACCCTCTATAAAGAAAATGCACACATCCACATATAGGAATAGACGCACACCTATTTATACTTTTGATCATATTAATACCACCACAGAACATAGAATTGCTGACTTTTGAATACAACAGTTGGAAAGATTATCGCTGTTTGCACACGGCAGAGAAATGCTCTAGCCCTTCAACATGTAGGCCAGTTAATAAACACATGTCCAGCTAATAATCCCTTTGCTAAGGCAATCAGAGTTGACCAGATGGGCTAAAATTACCAAGGGATATAGAACACCCACTCGAGTGATTTTATATAAAATGTTTTATTCCATTCACTGTATTTAAGTTTCTACTGTGTATTCTATGGTGATATTATTACATTGATGTTAGCAAATTACAATGGCTGCCTCCAACACATTACTCATACAGTCTGTGGGTCTAATTATATTTTCAGCACATTCCCCGATTACATTGCTGGCCCATGACCTAGTTTGCAGAAGTCAAGTGAGAATGGTGGGCTGTGGCCTGTGGGGGCAGTCTAGAGGTGTCCTAGCAGGCTTCGAGGAAACTCAATCATTGTTCACTAGGAACACCCATACAGGGCTAATCGCACTGTATTGGGTTAGGTTTTATTGTTACATTAGATTGGTTTTAACTGAGCCTACACTAAGTGACATTGGTATTTCTCTTGTTTTGGGAAACATTTGTATATATTTTAAGCATGGCTTTCTATAACTGCCATGCTATTGTATATTTATATATACTGTATCTGTGCTTGATAATTCCTTAGTTTCTCTGGCTTGTTTGCTGATATGGACCTAAGGGTCTGCAATAAAGTGAAATTATGACAACCTGAATGACCCTGCAACTTAAGACAGCCTGAGATGAGAATCAACCCTTACTGAGACAGACACAAAACAAACACCTACACCTGTCACACAGCTTAGTGGACTAGCCACTAAATGGATTGGCTGTTTGCAATGTGCTCAGTCTGCCAGTCTAGATTCAAACCTAACAGGAGAGATTCACTGCTACAGGAGTCTACTAGTCTAGTCTTTCTCCGGGTCACACCTCTGTCAAGACTCTGTAGCAGAGAAAGTAGGAGGAAGCAGGGAAATCACATGTCTGTGTGTACAGCATGTGCAGTTGTGTCTGCATTGTGGGCCGACTGTTGTGCAGAAATCCTCCAAGGTATTGTCACATTACACTTTAGTTGCGTGGCAAGGCGGGACACCACATGTGACATTCTATTAAGGCTGCTCAACAGGTTGTACCAGAGTACAAGTCCGAGGCATTTGGGGTTCAGCACTATTACATACGTCTCTGTATGAGCACCAGCCTAACGTGGTTCCACCATCTTCTGGACAAGCGTTTTAATCACACTGGACAGGTGGTCAAATATCCAGCAGACATGGTGTTTGAATGCCTAAAGAGGAGCAGTTCTGGGGGCCCAGGCAGGGGCCCCAGTGTTGGAGCGGATCGGGAGGATGTTGATGATAATAACAGATGGTGGTTCTCCTGTAGTGCCACAGTACGTAGGCTACACTTCTGATACAAGCATGCCTGCTGCTGTTGCCTCTCAAGGGCAGCTGGGAGAGGTCAAATTGCATCTTAAAGAGCCAGGTTATCTCTAGGACAAATCATCCATCCATCCATCCATCCATCTTCTCCCGTTTATCCGGAGTCGGGTCGCGGGGGCAGCAGCTCCTGCAAGGGACCCTTAACTTCCCTTTCCCGAGCAACATTAGCAAGCTCTGACTGGGGGATCCCGAGACGTTCCCAGGCCAGTGTGGAGATTTAATCTCTCCACCTGGTCCTGGGTCTTCCCCGAGGCCTCCTCCCAGCCGGACGTCCCTGGAACCCCTCCCAAGGGAGGAGCCCAGGGGGCATCCTTACTAGATGCACGTACCACCTCAGCCTCTCCTTTGTGTAGGACAATTCAGTCCCCCACTGATAACAAGTCTTCGATAATAATCCTTTCAGATGTTAATGATTTTCTGCTAAAATGAGAGGGCCTGATCTTGTGGCTCTGCAAATGGCTTGGTCAGTTCATCTGACAGTCAAATAATTTCTCACAAACTGAAACTATATATGACATTAAGTGTGTTATAGCTGAACCTTTACGTTTACAAGTTCTTAACTCAGAAACATGGACATCAGTGACAAGAGTCGAGTATAGGTGACACCAGTCTGGTGCCACTGCCACTAACATATTTACTCCATCTTTGCTTGGTCTACAATAACTCCTATGAAAGGGGCTTCCTTTGACCCAAACGGTTTGAATGTCTTTGGTCTAACTGAACTCTAAGATGACTAGTACAGTTAAACAATATTTCAGGGCTATTTCTTCTTAATCTTCAGCCACTTGGAAGCAGTGGAAGAGGCAGCCAAACAAAGAAATGGAGAGAAGGAGAAAATGACAAGGGTTCTATTTTCAAGGCCAAAAATCCCCCACAGACCGCCCCCTCTATTCTCCCTGGTCTGTTCCTCACTGCTGCTCGACCGTGCTTCCCACAAAAAATGTCCAGCTTGTAGGCTGGCTTTAAATAGTACCCACAGGCTGGTTGGTTCTTCAACTCACTTGAGGGGATACTTAAAGCAGAGAGGTCGGGTTAACGGGACTCTCTGGGGTCACTTGAGTGAAGTTAAATTAGTGGTGTTTGGGGTGGGGACTCCGGGGAGGGGGTGAATTCCTTTGGGCGCTGCATTCCCTTGTCGCGACAGACAATATCAGGGGCAGGCAAAGTTAAAACAATACAACCGGAAGTGCAACCTCGCCAAGGTTCTTCCGAGGAGAGGCAAGTGAGCAGATGTTGGACATATGGAATAACAGTGGAAAACACCCAGCAGGACATGAGATTAAAAACAAAACACCAATGACTTGGGCAAATGGTTAGACTCAGTGTTATAACACATGCATCTGATGGAAGCAGATTAGAAGGGGGATGTTTAGACTAACTAGATGTTTTATTTGGGCAATATTGTTTCACACTTTCAAACACTTTCAGACCATAACTGCCTTTGCTGGCTCCTCTATGCCTGGCTTATAATGTATGAAAACACAAAGCTACACAGTGTGCTCTTTGTCCACAGAGCCCAGGGTTATCTTGTGTGGTAAATAATGAAGCAAAGACATTACACACAGACCAATTTCTACTCAGTTCATTAACACATCTGTCACAATAAATGCAAATACCGGTCCACTAAACTGCACCCCGGTATATAGTGGCATAGTACACAGTCCTTCAAAAGTATAGAAATACACTTAGTTTAAGTGAGACAATCAAGAACATTGCTTTGAAAACAATAATTGTGTTTTAGTTAGATATTTTACCCAAAAAAAAAAAAGTACATACAATAATAATACAATCAGCAGTTCTTGTTGCACCATAGAGTACTTGTACATCAAAAGGCAAAAACAGGAATGGCATAAATTCCTAATTCTTATCTGCTGGGTACACTGCACACACAAACCAAGCTCAAAGCTGTGCGCTGATTACATTTTAGACTTGTCCACTTTTGTGACTCATCTCTGTACTGCTGCATGGTGGGACCTGCCTAGACAGTATGTGTGACCTTGTCACACATACTGTCTAGGCAGGTCCCACCATAAGTACGTACAACAAGTAATCTGATACTGCAGATAGATTAGAGACAGGCAAAGCCAAGGCCATATGAAAACTTGCCCTCAGATGCAAAAGCTGAGAAACCAAGAACAGCCAGGCCATTAGATCAGTAACATAAGGGATCAACCTGAAGTAGGCCTACTCTGAACCATGCACCTCGCACTTCAGGATAAATGCTAGGGACTCATGAGTGCTTCATGTGCTTACCTTCCTGAACCCGTGGCAGGTGAGACTGATCTACCTCCAACTCTGCCATGGCTGTCCCAGAGGTGAAGTCACTCTCATGTCACATTGAAACACCGGATGAATCCGAAAAGCCTTAGAACATGAAAAATATGATTGGGACATCCATGCTTCTGCTGAGTGGAAATGGCTAGCGAGGGGCCAGACGAGATCAGAAATAAGTGTTACATTCTTCTGTGCGACATGATGCATTGTTGTTAGGGCAGCTACGTATTTTACGGTTCCATGTTGGTGTAAGAGTTAGTGGCTACATACACAGTAGTACATAAAAACAAATACTGGGACTGGGAAAGAGGAACAAACAATAGACTTCAAGCTGGGTTGTTATAGTTCTATGATGGTTTAAGCATAAGTATGTTGACATTGACATGCATGACTAACTGCTCGTCTGTAATGTAAAATATTCTGATGAAGAATGCAATATTTCTAGCGTTAGGCATGCCCAACCCCGTTCTCGGTCATATTACGGTAGGCTATAGTATTATTATTTAGAACCTACCTGTTCGCAACACGCTGGAAAACAATTGCTTGCGCACAGAGCCTGTTCAACAAGTGAACATGACAGAGAAGTGTCAACTTGAGTAGGTCGTTTCTTCACTTTCTATATCCCTGTCGTTCTGCTTTATCCCGTCAGACAGTGTGGAAAACACGCAATCAAGCGCTTCCTTCACTTTATCAATGAAACAAAACCCCGTCAACTTGTGATGGAAAGTCAGAGCGGACAAACTTAGCAAAACAAGTCCTTACCGCGTGTGCACGTGATGCTATTGTGGCTGCGTCTTGGTAGCTAAACTGTTCCACGCCAGTGGGGGCGTTCCAGGCAAACCAACTGGGTTCCAGGTCTGACTATTATGTCTAGGATTAATACGTTGCAGTGTCACGTATATGTTCACGTACAGAAGGCCGTCAGCATGCTTG
>JAODTR010000022.1:3567268-3579743 GCA_025399935.1 Amblyopsis rosae | reverse complement strand
TCTGACTATTATGTCTAGGATTAATACGTTGCAGTGTCACGTATATGTTCACGTACAGAAGGCCGTCAGCATGCTTGTAGATATCAGAAAAACTGGAGAGCTGTCAATTAGCGACTTGACTTGAGTCACGAAGTGCCTGCATATTATCTGAATATTGTGTAGTGTAACCATAAGAAAGCTAGCCTATCCTGCAACGCATGAACATTATACAATGGGAAATACAATTGCAGTTTAAGACGTTTCAAAATGGCACATTATATACTCGCCATATATAATACTATCCATCTATAATTATTTTATGTATTTTTCCCCAAATGTATTAACTTAATTGCATGAATATGAACCACTTGTGTTTTTGGAAGCACAATGTTTCCCTCTGCTGGACATATGTTGTATTGAACCAAATTAACGTTCCTTCGTGAGTAATCTGATCACACAGTAGCCAAACCCTAGGGCCTAGGGCTACCGTAGGCTAAATAATCCAACAGGCTAGTATAGAAATAAACCTGTTTATGCGCAGAAATACTGCGTAAAGCATTATTGTATTTTAAATAATTATTTTGACCTTTTCTTCAGAATATTTCAGTTGAGTTAATCATCAACCTATTTAATTTATTATATAATTTTTAGAAATGTATTTGAATTATATTATAAAGCATAAAGCATTTTATAAATTTTTGGGCCTTTCAGTTTAACAGACTATAAATCATAATAGCTTTTATGAATAATAGCTGTAGCCTATCGTCTGGACTTTCAACTATAAAACTAAATGTCACATCTGCAACCCATATTATAATATAAATGACAGCTCTGACGTCAGTCATCTGTTAAATATACAAATAACATACAACATTTTATTTTATCAAGAGCTGTCCCCACCTGTTACCCTGGCCTTTGTCCTTGCTTGATAGACAGAGCAATAAAATGAGAGTTTATTGCAAGACTAAGGAGAAGTGAAGGCACAGACACAAAAGTCCTACCAGAACAAGCCTTCTAACTAGTGCAGTGCATCAGTCAGTGTGATTCAATGACCCATGGCACACTCACCACTTCCTAAAATTGATTCAAAATGTCAGATGGTTTCCAGTCTTAAATGAGCCTGCACAGTCATACTGAACCTATAGAAATAATGAACATATGTCAAATATGTGCATTAATAGTTTGGTAAAAGTCTACCTTTCAGTATACTGTATATCTTCATCAATTGAATTCTGCCTTAGAAATAGTATATACAGTAATGCATAGAACCAACCACAGAGTCTCTTGTGCATTGTGTGAGGATGTGAGGTGTAGGGATTCAAATGGCCAAACAGGTTTAATAAATTCACAGCATAACAACATTAGTTATTAGGCTGAACAGTTTCTCCACCTGCTCCTCTACGGCACATTGATGACCTGGGAATCTGAGACAGATTGTTAGATTTCCCTTTTACACACTCAGTAAAACATACTCAATCAAACCAAAGCACCGGCAAAACATGGCTCTGCCCTTGAAGTAAGGATCACGGTTGTTGTCCTCTTTATAGCGCCTATAATTCACCGGTGGCTGCGTTGATTCATCACAAGGGAACATGGCTAAGGATGGTGGTGACCGCTCTCGCCAGTGAAGTTAACATCTGCGTGCATGTTTACGTGTTTGGTCCTGTTTTGGTGCGTGCGTGTGGGTGGGGGACACATCCTTGGGGTATATAAGTCCGCATGGGGCCAAGACAACACATAGACGACCGGCCTTTCAATTGGAGGGACCCACTGGCCCATCTGACGACAACCAAACTTCCTGCCAGAGTGACCAAAGCCACCTCCAGCCTTACAGAGATGAACCAGCTGCTGTCATGGACCCTGCTGGTCGTAGCCTCCGGGCCAATGTTGGCACACCCCATCACAGACTCTGGTGAGATGCCCTACTCAGGACCTGGTAAGTAAAGACATCATTCATAAAGATAGACGATGTGATTAAAAGAGTACATCAATTGTGTTGTACCTCAATTAAATATGCACTAGTTGTGGAGCTTTATAGGATGTAAAATTCAAATTTTAACACTTTTATCACAAGGGATCAAAGTTTCTAAAGTGAGAGATGAACACACTTCGATACGGATCGCTTAATCGTTTATTTATATATGATGTAATATATTGTAATGTAATAACTACATTTTAACTGATTTCAGTCTTCCTGTAAAACATTGGTTGACATGCATGCTAAGGTTTATCATGGGCATTGTAAAACACTATAATGTTTTATTGCAATGGCAGTAAGATTGCCTTGCACACATAACCACTGTGAAAGGCAGTGTCTGAGCCTATACAAGCTTCAGGTCTAATGTGTCCTCAGTGTCAGTGGAGGACAGAGGTGTTGCTGGGCTGGAAGATATGTCCTTTTCAGAGCAAGATGGCAACGGTTTTATATACTCCTCCCTGATGTCTGGGGAGCTCAGCAGAGATGGTGAGACATGCAACACACAGAACAATTATTATTAACACGTGAGAAATACCCATAATATTTATTTATATTTTATATTTATGAAATATATGTATCAGTAAATTATTGTAGTTTGTTCTATTATGTCTTGACATACAAGCTGAGAAGTTGTGACAAAGAATTTCCCCTAGGGGATTAATAAAGTGTTTCTGATTCTGATTCTGATACGAATCTTACATCCATAATTTTAATGTTAAGTAATGTGCAATCTAGCATGCAAGCTTCATGAACTCATCTCCTCCAAAACAAATAAGGAATTTAGTATTTTAGTAAAACATGATGATTCTTCACTGTTCACAGGTCTCAGAGCAACAGGCTTTCTCCCCAGGGGTATGAAAAGAGAGGTGCTTTTTCTATTTTGTGTTAATACTAAAATGTTATTGTAATTTATATTATTATAAAATGGACTGCTTCGGCATTAACTGTATCTTACTGTGACCTGATTTTATGTTGTCACAGGGCTTGTTGGAGAAGCCAGGCCTCCTGAACCCTTTCAGCCACTTCCTGGGCATCAGAAAACAATTTAGGAAAAGGGGTGTAAATACAGAGTGTTTCTGGAAGTACTGCGTGTAACTCCGGTCGCTCCCGTTCCAGCAGAGACAGGGCTTGTAGTACACCACATCCTATCTTGCACTCACACAGAAATGTCTACTGGTTGTAGACACATAAACACATGCACACATACACAGTCAGCACTGGCCCACAGATAGAAAAGAATGCCATAGGCTTGTTTGACAAATGCTGCTTGAGACTTCATTTGAATCTTATTTTTCTATATTCATGTCAACCATTGTTTCAAATGTTGGGTGTTGTCTGCTGTCCCACAATGGCTATACTGTATGCAAAGAAAATATCTAGTCTCATCTGTAAAGTATTAGGCTACTGGGGTAGATCATTTTACGTATATTATTTAGCAATTTTTTCATTATTCTAAAGCAGAAAAAATAAAAAGACTTTCTCAAGCATTTGCGTCGTTTTCTTAATTTTTTTCTTTTTTTATTATTTTACAGCAGAAAGAATATAAAGCATTCAGAAAACATCTTTCATATTTTAAGGGCATTTCAAAACGTTTTGCATGGCTTCAGCAGCTGAAATCTCTTTTTTTTACATATCCATCGAGTCAGTGACGCTTGTACATGCACAAATACAAAAATAAAACTTACAAACGAGAGAGGAAGGTGTTGGGTGGGGGAGGGAGAAAGAAGAAAAAAAAAACATTAGGAGAACCGAGAGAAGATGAAACTATCTTGGGACAGAGGGTTGGCATAGGGACACATAACAGGGAAAGACAGAGAGAAAGACAGTTATAGAGGAGAGGAAAATAGATCTAACACTATAGTTCACATGCAAAGTGTCGAGGTCCCATGACTTTATATCAAAGCAGGGCCATTTTTTTCTTCTCGGTTTTGGAATCGATGAAAACGTGCAGTTCGGTAAAGGGTGCCACATAATTGCTGTCCTTAATCTACTGAATGCTTGTCTTGCAATACTGGCATTTGCATAAGAGTAAGTCGACTACATGTGTCCAATCAGTTTAAACTTCACTAGGCCTATAGGTCTCCACAAAATAATTTCTTATTGCTCTGTGTCCACAAGTGGAAATAGGTTGTGAGATAGCTTCCGTTGTCCTGATGTGCCTACCTTTCTCTGGGCTGGGTGCTCGGGCAAAAGAAGAGGAGGAAAGGCAGATTCTCAGGTCAAATCGCAGAATGGCATTAAAATAATACCAATGAAGAGGTAACCTGTCATCCCATTCATAAATGGCAGTTAAAATAAGTTTTGCAGGTGATCTTGCATTGCATCTTGCAAAACATTTACTCTAATGGTCTGTTGATGTGAAACTATTCTTGCAAATCTCTTATAGATGATCAGTGGGAGCTCTCTATAGCTCAGGCCTACCGGTGGAGTTTAACATCACTTAATGGAAAATGGATTTAAACCAAGGCTATCACTTCCGTCCAGTATCACATCAGCAAATGTGTTTCTCCCATTGGCTGTCTTTACCAGAAAAAGCACTGTTGCTGGGCTTACCCAGATGTGATCTCAGTGTGTTCCACTGTGAATCATGTGTACTGCTCTGTTTCCTCCTCCCCATTTTGGCACCCTGAGTAAAATACAGAAGGGAGGTGAACCAGATGAGAGCGTGTGTCCGCTCCGCTGCTTCGTGTACAAGTGAAACTGACACCTTGACACGTGTGCATGAGTGTTTGTGTGCTGTGCATGTGCCTGTGTATGTGTTACCTAGTTGATCATTTCTTTATATACGGCCACAATGGTATCTAACATCAGCCGCGCATTTGAAATTGGGATCACACTTATTCAAATCCAAAGGATTAAATAAAATCAACAAATCAAAGGAATGTCTAAAAGCTTCAAGCTTTCTCTAAAAACAATCTGGTCCTCATGCTTGGCCATGGAAACGTCAACCAATGCTGAGTATCAGTTACTAGCTGCGTTTACAGGTTTCCCCTCTTCCTGCCGGTCACATGCCCTTCTCGGTCTCTCTGAGATCTGTGACACGTCCACGTTCATGGTGATGCAGAACAAGTCTTTTAACAACTCTACCTGACTACCGATTCTAGGAAGATAAGCATGCTTCAGGTGCAGTTCTGTCACCCAGTTAACTATTTTACCCATGCAAGCATTATAAAACCTTCTCCTTTTGCCGCAGCACCATGTCAGCAACGCACTTTAGCCACAGCTTTGAGGATGAATGCAACGCAACAAACCCCAGTAGTGGCATTTCTACATTTTGTGGCTTCAACAATCAGGCCAATTAGAAAAGAGTGTAAAAGGCTAAATTAAAAAGACAAGCTCAGCATGTTGGCAAGCTGGGATACTGGTTAGAACAAGTGCTGCTGTATTCTGGGATGTTAGGTGATGGTGAGGATGTGTGTTCTTGTACTGGATAGAACACTATCCAAAGGCGACCATTTGATTTCGTCCTAACTTTAGATATTCTACATTGCATGTACGTTGACACTGGACTTGTGCGACTGAGATATGAAGTAGGCACTTTCTACATAAACACTCAGGGAAAAAACTGCTCACCTCTATGGAACACAAAAAGTAGCAGATGCATACATTTAATCTAAAAATAATTAATTTGAGAAGAAATAAAAACTATAAATAATCAAACAAACAAAAAAAAAGCATACATGGAAGCAATTCAGTGAACAAAAATAAAAAAAATTAAATTATTATTTTAGTGGCTCTTGCACATTGGAGGAAATATCATTAGGCCTACTTGGATAGAGAAAACTCTTTTTTCAGGTATTAATATATACTGTAGAAATGTGCAGCAGCTAACAGGTACCTCTAGTCTACAGGTCGCTTACATGTGTCTCAATCTGATGGTTCCCCACTAGCCAAACAATACAACTGCTCATCTGGGCTATAACCCGCTTCATCACAATAGTGAAAGAGTAGGGGCAACACAGGCATAGCTCATAACATTCATGATATTTAATGTAGGTATGCCATTACACCAGCAGTAACAATGTAATGGTTGCTTCGCTAGCTTAATATACACTGGTGCACTGGTATAACAAAACAGAATGACCCTATTAATGTTTTGAGCTACACCCATGTTTACCCTACTGTGACATGTTGTTCAGACACAATATTAGTCATAGCCCACAGTATCTGTGCACACAATAGTTTACCACACACTCACTTTGGCTCGCTGACCCACGCACTGAGAAGAAGACAGTTTTCAATGTTGTCTCTCTGGATAAAATCATTTTAGCACCTTAGACTGTTTGAGAATATCTTTTTAGCAGGTTACAAAAAGACATCAATCATGTTTGCTACAGAGCTTCTTCGGTCAACTAATACATCTATAAATATATATGTTTTTCATAAGAGTAGGTCTTTTCAGACCCTGGCAGCCTTGGTCAGGGTTTTTAGTTTAAGTTACATTTTGTATTAGGGAAGGGGTCATCACTTTATTGTATGAGTTAAATTATTGTTTGTTGGAAATGACTGCACATTGCAGCTAATTCATTGTATTCTCTCCATACATATTTTATGGGGTCACCATGGGCAAGGCTGCCATTTACAATCTTAAAGATAACACAATTTGTTCCTGTGACACACTATATTGAATTTGCAATTAACAAATCCAAAAAATTAAATTATTTGCTATTATATCCAAGTGTATTCAGATTACAAACATTTGTAATCCACACGTTAATGGCAGACATAAATGTTTAGTCAAAAAACGGATGTTTCTACAATACAGTATTTGTACCTTTTTGTTTGTGTGATCCTCGGCCAGTTGTGGTATTATGGACTTCTAAGTTTGTGTGTATTTTATTGTATGATTATCTGTTCTGCAAAAGTTAACTTAATTCTCTTGTTAAGCAATATAACATTCACATTACTTGGCACCATTGGCAGAAGAATCTTGGTAGCCCAAAACAAAAAATGTAAACGTAACCATACTTGTTTTAAGATAATTTTGCAGATTTTATTCTAACTCTAAATACACTATGTTCTTTTAAAACTTTTTTTATATTGCAATAAGATCATGCTTTAGCAAACGTTCTTCTCCAGAACAATCAAAATAAAATAAAATAAAATACTCTTAGTGAAATACTTTAATCATTTTATAGAGCATAGCCACTACTGCTTTTGTTGTTCTGTTGTTTTTAACTTTTGTTCATGTTTTTCATGCACATAGCTCATTTTATCCCAGATATATACACTATATACAAACAGTACAACCATACTTCTTAGGCATTCAAACAAAACTATACAAATATTCTGTTTTTGTCTCGTACCTGTTTCTGACTCCTTTTCAATGAATAAAATAATATATTTTTAAAATACAATCCCCTTTTGGGTAAATGTTTTTTTCCCCCTACATACTTTCAGCCTTCTTTATATACAGAAACCGCTCAATTGTCAAAAATATGGATTTGTCAAACCCCTATTTTGGGAGTAGCTTAGGGACCCCTCAAAGAATCTCTAAGACGTCAAGGCAATGTATGTGATCTTCCCCTCAAAAGCCCTTACAGGCTCTGAAGTTCATTTAAAAAGAACAGTAATAACCTTCATGACCGTTATCGTTACAACACAAAATAGGCAAGTTCTCTTTGCTGTTTCAGAGGAGCAATCAATTGATATGAGGGACAATGGAACAGAGAAGACATTAAAAAGCACAATGTCTGGAGACATTCGTTACATACATACATACATACATACATACATACATACATACAGTAGTACAACCTGTGGGCCATTAAACTGGAAATAAAAAGAAAATGAGAGGATAGACCCACACACACTAAACTTCAAGCAGGTATGGGATAAGAGGTTTGCAAAGCCATGCATTTTTCTTTTTTTCTGTAAAGGCTTAAACAACACAGAACTCTTGACAATACAGGCCAGCAATACTTGACATAACAGACAAATTCAAGTAAATGTACCAATGTAAACAATATCAACAATATCAATATTATTAATGTTTGCTAAGAAAAGGCAAAAATAATAAAAAAATAATATCAAATAAACATGTGTCTGCATGGTTAAAACCTTCATACATTCATAGCTCCACTCATTTCGACAGACTGACAGGCTAAGGCCAGTGGGCCAGAAGTAATTGTTGAGCTAATCTGAACGTATTATAGTGGACTTGTGCAAATGGATCAGTGGCTTACTGATGTATTTGGTAAAACCTCTTTCCTCAAATTAATTGATTGTTCACTTCAAAAGTTCTGAAATACAACTAGAGCCAAAGTGTTTTCCGCACGGCCTCCCTGTCGCCGTCCAGGACACGTGTGCTCCTCTTCTCTACGTCCTCAGATGGGACAACCCTCGCTCCGAGGTGTCGTGCATTCTTGCCCTTCGCTGTCCAAAATCCTCATATGTCCTCCAAAAAAGATGAAATAATCCATGGAAAAGTGCAAAAAATGCCAAGAAGCAAATGTCTGCACCCCCCCACCCCGACCCCACCCTATAATATATAGTCCCATAGAAGTTGCCACTCTCCATACCAAATCAAGTCAGTGGGAAGAGAAGATATGTGAACAGAATGCTGTTGTACATATGTAAGTAACCTGTAACACTGCAGAGGTGGTAGTAGTAACTGCAGCGTTTGCATTGATGTGTGTGTGCGTGTTTATTTTTTTGTATTTTTCTTAAATTCTCTTGTAAAATGTCTCGGGTACAAACGGAAAAAAGGAAAGAGGAGTCAGGAGAGTGATGTCACATTGCGAGTGGGCTCTTCCGGGCAGTCTCATGTTCCCTGGCCCTTTTCAATTCTTTCACTCTGAAACACAGAGACAGATGTTTATGAGTATAACATCCAGGATCAATATGCACCAGTTAACAACACCAGTTCCGGAAGAATTACCACTGATTATCCACAAATATACTAGTAATAGATGGGAAAGACTATATGGTTAATCTGATTAATGTAAATAAATACACTTCAATTTGTCAAAACATGATATATACTGTTATGTGTTAAAGTTGACAACAAAAAGTAAAAAATATTCCATTTACAGTTCTAGTCACAGAAACAGACTTTAAATCCTTTTATACCATATACCTATAAACTATCTACTCCCAAGACATCATTTTCTTCTTCTTACATAATACTCAAGGCTATATTCGATAGAGGATTCCAGCTTATAAATTACATGCTTTAATTTTCTTTTTTAATATAATCAGAAATTCAGAATAGCATGCATGTCTTGCCAGAATAACAACAAAGTGGGCCTGTTTTGGCATCATAGCACACGTGTATCCAAACAGTGTCTTAGCCAAAGGCAAAGAGTTAATAGTACTACAGTATCTGTAAAATCACTCCAAATGTCACATCTACCAACATGCTGTACCATCTACCCTAGACAGAATTTATAGTTTGAAAAAAAAAACCATATCAGAGATAATCAGAATATGTCATCGCAGGTTCTTATGAATTTGTGTGTGTGCGTGTCTTCCATCATGTTATTGTACTCCCTGGAGGTGTGAATCCATTACAGCTCCATGTATTATTGTCCCAGTGGGAGGATGTTCCTTTTGTTTGCGTATCTGGCGGCGACCTATATGCTAGCACAGTGCTCAATCTAACCTATATCACAGTGTAGCAGACACGCCTGCCATCTAGATCTGGAACCAACTACTGTCCCACCTGCTCTGGAAGCACAGCAACGTATATTAGTACCATATGCCTGCTCACTTTGGTAATTGGAAAATAACAAATGGTAACATGAATGTTAAGCGCCAAAAAATTGAAATAAATAACTAAAGCAGTAACTATTATAACTGCTTTATACAGTATGCTGTCCTAATTCATTTACACATACACCTAACCCAACATGTGTAGTAACATATGCAAATTTTCTGAACAGGCATATCCCCCTTCTGGTCTGTCGAGTGGCTAGAAAACAACACACAGCCAGTCAGACAGACAGACAGAGCAGCTGAAACGGCATGCCTACAGATAGGAGAGCACGGCCCGTAGCCACCACTTGACATGCAACGCAGGAAAACACAAGATAACGTAACCTCCAATATGCTTCGTGTCTTCATAGCCACACAAAAACAAACAAAACAATCAAACAAACAAAAACCCTTTTGTCAGGAGAGAAAGAGAGACAGATTGACAGAGGAGTGCCAGTTAAGTGTTGCAGTGATGTTGTCATTCATAAGCAGTGGTTAGTTAAAGAGGAGAGGCTCTGCTCTACAGTTAAGTCTGAGGTTCTGAGTCCACCTGTGGCTCCATTTGGCAGCTGACATGCAAGCAGGCATCAAGCAACAGTTATGGAGGAGAGAGAGAGAGAGAGAGGGGAGAGAGATAGGTATGGAGAGAGGGGTGGGGAAAGAAAGAAGAAAGGATCAAAGCTGTATTGTTAGACAGAGAGAGAGAGAGACAGGAATAGAGGGATAGCTGGATAAAGGAGCAGGAGAGAGAGAGGGAGAGAGTCACGAACTGAGTTGCTCAGGCTGCACTCACCCGCTTGAACAGTCTATGGTCCATCAAGGGGCTTTGCGTAAACAGCAAAACAATACCAGACAACTATTAGCACACTAGTAGGTACTGTGGAGGAAGGGGAGGAGATGGGGGAGGGAAGGGATTGGGGCAAATACAGAGAGAAGGGGAGTGGGGTGTCTGCGGTGTTGGATACATGTCTAACCCACCCATCCCATTTTGTTTCCCACCCCACCGTCAAAATGAGGAACCGTGAAGGCTCATTTGTTCTGGATAAGGGAAAGATTGTGGCAATTTGTGTCAAGCTGTGAAGCAAGCTGTGTTGCTGTGACGACGCCTCCCGGGCTATACAGTTATATGGACATTTGAGTCTCAGCACACGTGTCTATAAGTAAATGTGTCGGCCAGCTCCGCTGTGCAGACGTGTCCCTAACAAAATGGCCCGTGTCCATAGAGACTGTACCTACCTGTGTCGACAACGACGTAGGAACCTCATAATTTTGCGGGCGGCCTGATCCTGCCTTTTAGTGAGTAGACTACCTCTGTGAAATACAAGATGGAGGACAGGGACTTAGAGTGTACTGCAGTTATTAGTGTGGTGTGGCATTATGGCAGGGTTAGTCATTCTCGAGAATGTTTGCCAACTTCAAGCTCATATCAAAACAGTATCTGCGGCACCGCCCCACATATCGAAACACATTGTGAAGTAATGCGTAGCACTGCGCTTTGTTGATGTGCAGCGGTGTTCGTCACTTTGTTTATATCTATTTACAGAGCCAGGGCTGTGTAGCAGTATCACGTTCTTTTTTCAACACCAAAAAAGAACGGTAAGATAGCCATATGTGAGGAGATATTTAGTGAATTTGACAAAAATGCATTAGCTTACAATTAGCTTGCAATAGCTGACTATACCTTTAACTGATTAATAAGAATGTGTATTCTGTTTCTACTTGCTAATTAAAACCTTTGTTGTTTTCTGGGCATAACGTTGCTCGGTGCAAAAGAGCGATAAGCATAAAAAATTGTCCCAGCAACTAAAAGATCTAATGCTAATTTCAGAATTTGATTTATGAAATGAGGTCGCACATGTGTTGTTTGGACCTATTTATAAAAGGGGATCTCTACAGAAGAAGCACTTCATCAGGTGAAGAATGGATTACCATTACACATACATTCCCTCTCTTTCATGCTCTCTTTAACGTGAGCTGCGGTGGGTACAGTACCTCAGCTTGTGCTGCACCAGGGCAGCCGCTGCACCACGGCGGTGGGGCTTTAGCCTGCCAAACTCCTTGTAGCTGCGGTAGTACTGCTGGATGAGCATGGCTGCCCGCCTGCTCTGCTGGAACTTCTTCTGCTCGTGGTAGCTGCGGAACTTACTCTGGATAAGGATGGCGGCCTGCGTCATCTTCTTATAAAGTGCATACTGCCAACACATGGACATAATGCATTACAATGACAGACAGATACATTGATTTGACAGTCAGATAGACAGATAGATAGATAGATAGATAGATAGATAGATAGATAGATAGATAGATACTGTAGATAGAAATTATCTACAGTAGTGTAGATATTTTGCATCAATGTATCTGTTTCAGGAATGATATGCTGAACAATTCTAGCACTTTCATTTACCTTCAAGGCTATCCATGTTAGCTTGTAAATGGAAAAAGCAAAACATTGTTAATAGATTGTGAGGAGTATAAATCTGGCGCTATTCGTCTTTCATCTAAATTGGAATCATCGTCATTAGCTAATGTGTTTAAGCTACCTGCAGGGGAGCCTACCTGCTTGTACTTCTTGTAACAACGCTGAATAACGGCTGCAGCTACTTCCTGTTGCTCTCTGAGTGGACGTCCCTGCAGGAGAGTAAAGTAGGAGGGGTCAGAGGTCAGTCACAGTAAGGACATTACCGCCTTTGTCAGGTCTCCCTGAGGTGTCCATGTGGCGAGACCGCGAGCGCCACCCCTGAGGATGAGTGGGCGGAAGATGTGGTGCACTGCTGCTGACAACCCCTCCATTTTATGGGGGGGGGGGGGGGGGGGGGGGGGGGG
>JAODTR010000022.1:3544152-3560478 GCA_025399935.1 Amblyopsis rosae | reverse complement strand
AATTTTGCTTGCTTGCTTGCTTGCACAGGATGAAGCGCTCTTCTCTTCCCACCTCTCTGGCCGACGCGTGGGAGCAAGGAGAGGAGAGCGAGACAAAGAGTGAGAGCGGGGGAGACGGCGGCCAGCAGCAGGACTGACATGTCTTTGTTCAGACCCAGTGCTGCAGTGTGCTGCAGTGCAGATGATGTCATCTCCACCTGCTGCCGGCTGCTTCCAATGCGATGCACGTCTACTGCAGAGGGAGGGGGGGGGGTCACTGGGGGCCGGTGGGAGGAGGAGAGGGCGGAGAGATGGGAAGCGGGCAGCCACAGCCAAACAGAACTACAACAACAATGTGACGCTGCTGACGCCCTCCCTCTCTTCAACGAGCTCCCTTGTGACGGTGTGGCAGGCTCATTTAGGGCACACTGTGACGTGCCGTTTCTGCCACAACGCCATGCAAATGAGATCAAATGGAGCCTCACAATGCCCTGGCACCAGACTAGGTGCAAAGGTGAAAGGCAGAAACTGTGTTTGGTAAACGTCACGCTCTGACCATGATTGGCCCGCCAATGTGTTAAACAGAGAATGGTTGTACCATTTGAAAGAGGGTAGATATTTAGGGGGAAAAAGGAAAAACATCTTCCTAAAACAATAAATTAATTATTATAATGGAGGGAAGACAAACACTTTTATGCTCCATGAATAAATAAAGAAAGCTAGCACAAACACAATTTAATAACTGCCTTATACCTGCCTCAGACAGTAAGGGGCCACTTAAACGTAACCACTAAATAGTCAATAGATTAATCTTAATATTGTCAAACTGGGATCAAAATTAGTAATTTCTTAATCTTGTCCAGGGATCTCTGAGTTTATTAAAGCATATTTTGCCTCTAGTTGCTGAGGGTCCCAGACACTGGCATATAATCCCAAACCAAGTAATGGCTATTCTCTTAAAAAGCAAAATGTCTGATTTCAAATAAGATCAGCATGAGATACTGTACTGAATGTTTGCGAACGCCTTCTAATTTGAAACCCTCAAGAGCCATATGTGTCAGAGAGGCCAATGCAGGAGCACTGGGCTTATGTCCCCTAAGCATCCCTGCCCATCCCAGCCCCCAGTGATCTGTCACATCTCGATGACAAGACGGTAGCTCCTCATGAGGCAGTCTCCGCCATCTGCTCATCTCTCTTTCTTTCTCTTTCAGATGCTGAAGCCAGGAAGTGGGAAACATACTGTAAATGACATTCCACAGGCTTCATCCCTGTCCATATTTATTGCTGCTGTCTAAAACACAATACATACAGTATATTAGTATAGTATGTGTGGTACACACAATATACACATTCACTCTATAGGGCATATACTGTACATACAAAGCTATACAGACAGCAAGATGGGAGGTTTTGTTAGGGCTCAATCAAATAACCAGAAAACAAGAAAAGGCTAGAGAGAGTGAGAAGACAGGGGAGGAAATAGGAGAGTGTAAGGAAGAGCAGAACTGTTGAGGACAACAGTAAGGACAGAGGTTGTCTGCTTCACAATGCAGAAGATGTGTCAGGTTATTTGGCAGTGAAGGACAGCTCGTTTGTCCGAGCAATCCACTGCCAAGGATAAAGGGGACAGGAGAGGTCCTGCTGCCTGCAGAAACACACCTGAGCTCTTGTGTACGTGCACACACACACATACACACACACAGACAGACACATTCAAAGGCTTTTAATTCTCACCAGTGGCTCAGCCAAGAAACTAGGTAATTGCAAGCGAGGCAGCTAATCCAGGTACAACAAGCTTATGGCGCACTTATTTGGAGTTAATTAGCTCTTTGTTTATGATGTATTCAAGTTGAGTGGCAGGCACGTCCAGGGTATCAGGGGACTGGCTAGTCATTAATGAGTATTTCGCTCTCCCACATCCAGCCTCCCTTAAGATGTGATCATTTACACCTGCCTCTCCTCAACCCCAAAAGAATTCATAACAATGCTATTACAGTTTCTGCTGTACGTATAATACTGTATTATGTGAGCCAACCAGAGCAGTACGTGATGCTCGGCTCTTATGTGAATAAAAACTGTCCCTGGGCTGTTGTATTGCAAAAATCATTTCCTGTATAGTGGCAACATGAACCTGTTTATCTTAAACTTTAGAACAAAGGATAACCAGGCCTTCTGTTGTGCATCTTAACATGTTCTTAATTTAAAGGTACGCTCCTGGCTTATTCGTACACCAGTGGTGAACTTATGGCAGGGTGTGGGTGGACACCTTTAATCTTCACTTCTGAACCTGTGGTTTTGTTCCTGCCAATCAAGCTCAGTACTGGACCTCATTATCCCCATCAGTCCCTCACATGTAGCCTGGCAGAAAAGCTGCGGGCCAGCCTCCCTCTGGGTCTCTGTGTGAGCTGATTGACAGGAGCTGGTGTTTGTGACCATGCAGAGGAAGGGGCCAAGCCATCTGGAAGCAGCCCTCACAGCTGGCGTCCATGGCTGACTGCTGATCAAAGGCAGAGCTTACTTTAGCGGTGGCTGGCTTCGGTATTCTTCTGTCCATTGTTATTTCCTCTCTGACATTCTTGTGTTCTGCCTCTTTATCTTCTTAGTAAAGTGAAAGGAGGCCAAGTAAAATGTCATCGTGGTAAGGTGACTGATTTTGCAGAACTCTAAACATCAAATTAAATCTTTGAAGTCACATGGGCTCATAAGTAAACATGAAAGATATAGCATATACTGTATATCGTGATTTTATAAGATAATGCTGCAAACGCCGCATTTTAACACTGTCAAAGTTGTTCTACTAACTGACTTTGTATTCTAGGAACTGGAATTGAACATCTAAATTTCAATGTTTGAATCCTCCTTAAGCGATTTGTTCGGACAATGCATTCGGATGAGATTTATATTTCGGGTGCTATTCATATTTCAGCAGAACTTGAAACAGTGGGATGTTTGCATTGCACGTGTATGTCTATTCAGCTGCATTTGCAAATTGCAATGCAGCAGTTGATTAAAATGATAATATTGTAATGTCATGTAAATGTATGTGTGTAGAAAAGCTGCAGTTTAAAAAATATCTACCTCTCTAAAGTTTGTCTAGACGAAAATCAAATGTTGAACAATTGGATTTATGCTGACAGTGTTAGCAAGTCTGCTCAGTTAGGAGGGTCTTGACCTCATGGCATGTGTCCAGCCACGTGGGTCAATATCGATACAGACTTGCCTCTAAACAGACTTCTGTCGTACATAATACAGTGTGTCACATTGAAGGTACAATAAGAACACACAGTATACTTGAGGATATTTATTCAGCAATATCAAAGTACTGTACAAGTAAACATGTATACCATTTTATTCCGGTCTTGAAAAATAGGCCAGTTCTTTTAATTTTTTCCTTCAATTTTTCTCAATTCACAAGGGCATATCATAATCTTCCTATTTGCATAGATAACTACACGCCGCTTGACTCATCCGCTGCAGGCAGGAGCGTAAATTAGCAAGGAATGGAGCTAATTTCAACATGGAATCAGTCTAAAGCAACACTCTATGGCCCAAGGGAGAGGATGCCATCTAACCTATCCATTAACAGCAAAACGACACGGCTATGCTAAACATAATCATGGACACTGTATCTGCATCAGAAAGACTCTTTAACATGGCATTCATATTTACATTATAATACATTTGACACACGAGTACCACCCAGGAAAACCTTCTGGTGACAACTGTGGCATGGCCTTTGTCTGAGCGGGTATTAGCATGGCAGTAACACTGCTGGGGTACAGGTTCAAATCCTACTGCTATCTAAAGGTGGCAGGATTAAGTGGGTTCGATCCACATGCCTGGTCTACCAGTAAGACATCACCCAGATGCCTAACCCCTACATTGTCCTTTATAGGGCTACCTATGAAATAAATGCATCTACAAAAAAACATATTTGAATTGCCAATCTTCCATTAAAAATGCATCCAACAACCAATAACACTAAACAAGTAAAACAGTAATTAATTTTAAAAATAATAAATAAACAGAATAGATTTAGAATATGCCACTCAAGTTACATAGTAGGATATTATTTAGCTAAGACAATTAATTGCCATGAATATAACCTACACCAACCATTTGCATTATCCCATTACAAATTCCTTGTTATATATCTAATATATAAACTTATTCATATACAATAATATGGGGTCACAGAATTACTTAAAAGGAGGCAGACTACCATTGTAGGGACCACTTGTTTTTTTCTTCCTATTGTGAATGGGGACTGCTTCAAATGTTATGTCTGCCACCTTGGCTCACACTGCCCCATATCAGTCCTGCTGACATTGCTCCTATGGTACCCACTACTCGTACAACTAGCATACAGTATACTATTTAAGTTTGTAGGAGCTTGAATCCTTCTGACAAAATCACCTGTTGACTAGCAGTTGCAGTAACTTCTACATTGGTGCAACAATTCCTAATAGGTTATACTATGTTAGTGGTGCATGATTATATAATTCTGTGAAGTTTAATTACTGCATGTTGACCACAGCAATACCAAACTTCAATCTCTTGGCTGTAAAGCTTCTGTACCTCAACCCAAGATAACACTGTAATAATGATGTTTCTGCCTTTAATACAGCTAAATGTATACTGCATGTTTTTCTTTAACTTCTGTGGCACTCCATTTGGTAGGGAGGATGTACAGTTAAGAGATGCAAGTACTGTTGTCAGTGTATGAAAGCATAGAGGACTCTTTGTATAAAAGTGTGAATGTCATGGTAGGCCTACTATTACTACTGCCAACTGCTTCATGGACAAGACAGGAGAAAACCCCTACAGTAATTTCTTAACAAATACGATTAGTAAACAGTAAACATATTTAACAGTAATCTGCTATATATCATACATAAAACATAATTCATATATTGTAGCCTATGCGTTTGATATTGGAAACAAACTTGTAGTTATATGCTATATATAGACTATCAACAGGTAAATATTTTGAAGCAAATTTTCTTTTTAGATAGAGTGCCATGTGTATCCATACTTACAGTATGATCAAAGCCAATCAATTTATTTTTCAAACCAGAGGGGGTACTAGTGATATGTCGCTAAATACAGCTACTGTCGCTGTAGAAATATGGCTGATAATTCTTCAAAACACATTGAAGGCACTTTAGATTTTAATTCCATTCATTGATTCAATAAGTTTGTATAGTCTACGCGTAGACCAACCGGCAAAACACATAACTGTACAATAGCAGCATAGGCACTAGCAGATACATTCAGCAACGAGACACTGCTGGCCCTGATCGGTTGACAACACCAGGATGCGACAAGCCTACTGCGCTACTACATCAACTACTTTCAACAACATGTGAAAGACTTGCATCTGGCTGAGGAAACACAAACACATCATGTTTATAGTGCAATATAGCTGTGTGAACCTCTGTTAAACCGTCCAAGAGTAGAGAGTGTTTTGCTACTTATGTTAAATGTAACAATTTCTACACAGCCGACGTGGCAACTTTCCAAAATTGAAGAAATAGCCCAAAAACAACGTCAAAATTCTGTAGCTAGAGGCAGACTTTATTCAGGAGTCGAATGTAGTGTGAACATCAACTCTCCAATGCTCTGCAATAAAGCACAGAAACACTTGCACAAAGCATAGCCAACGTAGTGTAAAACATATAATTTCCATCAAAAAGACAAGTGAGAGATTCATTTAAATACAACGTCGTGTGTAACTTAGCAGCTTGCCCAAATCACGTGCACGCTAACTTAACTTCTACACAAGAGCAGCCCAAAAACACAGCACGAAACAACACAATAGTCATAAGGCGAACTTAACACATCTAACCTTCTATCGCATTTTCCATTGGCAAAGTCCTCTCAAAGCCAATTGTCCCTTGTCTTTAGAAAAAGCAGGTGTCATTCACTGGCACGCTCTCCATGCTGCATTTTTATCACTAAAGTTGTTTTCCCCAACAGTTCCTTGGCATCCTGGATGATGTTATGAGGAAAGTAAAATACCTCCTTGGATATAGAATCTCAACAGAGCACTCAACAATAGAACAAAGTGAAAGAGCGACGTGAGAGGAGAGAGGGAGATAAAGACCGCTTACTACTCTTCCTATAACAGCCCCCTCCCCTTCTTCCTCCTGACCCCTAGTAGTCGGTCCTCTCCTAGCCTGCAGTAAAATGAAAAATATCGTTGCTAGTAGACGTCGTGCGCACGTGCCGCAGGTAAACAGACGCCCTAGTTTCCCCCTCTCGCCGTCGTGCTTTTAAAAGCTCGCGCCCCTTCGACGCTCTCATTATTAACATTTTGCGCTTTCCACTCCTTTAGCTATACGCCGCGCAACAACTGTCTCGCTTTGTTTGTTAAAGTGCGGCTAGAACGACACGCTCGATTTATTCTCGTGGAAAAATACCCGATGCGCCCGCTATGCATTTAGGCTACTTTTGTTCATTTGTGCCTGGAGTGAAGTGAAGAGCGGAAACAAAAGCCCGTTGAGCCAGTTAAGGAAAAACAATACATTTACTAACTGACTTGACTAACCCTAAACCATGTTCTGTATGCGCTAGTTTACGGTGTTAACCAAACACACCGCGATTGCATTTGCTTGTAACGCCGGTGTAGTTTTCGGCTACTCGTTCTAAAAATTCTCACTGGAACATTCAATGTGCCACTATGTCATGTGGACTCTAAATGGCGACGCAAGCACGCGATAGAGTTGATCGAAATCTTGCCTGGGCTGTGGGATCGTAGCGTGATGAAACAGTGCGGTAAAGACACATTACAGTAGGCTATGCACTTTTAAGAGGCAGCTTTACCTCTGCTTTTTCCGTCCTGCCCATGGCTCTCTACCTGCAGTGCTGCAGAGAAAAATCTCCCCTTCCCCCACTCTGCATTATGACAAATCAAGGCAGGCAGGCAGCTGTGCCATTAGCACATCATAGCAAGAGAGTCTTCTGTGGAAAAACTCTCATGCAGTAAATTATTTCGGACTGGGTCTTATTGCACTGCGTGAATTCAATTTGCTATATGTCAATTATGCAGCAAACATTCGCGTTAAAATGCCTTGGTCTAGCTGACAAATGTCGCATATAAGTCGGTGACAGGATCTTTTCCTCCCAACAGTGTTTGTGAGGTATAGAAGCATTCAGGCTATCGTTACCCGAGAAGTGTATAGGCTAACACATTTAGGGAATGTATTTAATGTTGGTTGACATGCTAGAAATGTCTCACATCTAGCGTTGGGCGCCTAAGTCATGCCCTACTTGCACTACTATATTTGATAAATCGCTCTTGAATTTAGTTTTGCAAAGTTGGGATGGTGATCTCTTTGCTGCGTAGCTGTCCACAGAGCAGTGGTGCTGAATCCAGGCTCCAACGTGTGAAGAGAGGCTGGAAATACTCAACTTTCTGTTACATGACTTGTTTCGAGGTGACACATTCTGTACACATACACTATGGTACAGAGACAGCTCTATATTGCTTTTTATAATTCAAAAATGCCTTCTTCACTAGCACAAACAAAACAAAACAAACACTGAGCCACAGTCATGTCACAAAGTACACACACCACAGTGTGTGTACTTACAGGCACTTCTATTTTTTGTCGTACTGTAATGCTTTTGCCTGTAATATTCCATTCAAATCAGGTTATTGGCTTCTCAACCATTTTATAGATGAATGACAGCAATAAATCTGACAACCTACAGTTGCTTACACAGCTCCATGCATTTAGTGAAAGTGACGGCAACCAACAAATACATCTTTATCGCAGTTTCAGTCAAAGCAGATCAGTAGGCTAAACACATAACAATCCTTTGCAAAACAACGCTCATGATGAGTAAATGACATTTGTACTCTCATAAAAAAGAAATATCACAGTAGATGGATCACATGCCTAAAACCACCAGGCCACACATAATTACAGAGCCGAGTGTGGGAGATGGTGGAGAATGGGTTAATCAAGTAAGGTAATCGGGTGGGCTGTGTATTTCCCGCTGCTTTGTGTCGAATATGAGACAGCCCGCTCCTCAGCTGGTTCTGTGAATGGGCCAGTGAGGCAGTAGGCTATGAATGGCGGAGGGATCAGCTCTCTGCGCCGCCAGCTCCCGATTACTCACTCCCACTCCCTCCAGGGCCGTCTGCAATGCAGCTGTCCGATCAGCCCGCGCCTCCCCATGCCCTACTTTATCCTGTCAGCGCTCACACACTGCAGCAATGACTCCCTGCTCCACACAGACATACAGCCACTTGTGATACTGTGCACCCCCTATTGTTACACTGTATGCATTACACTAATACTGACTACTGGTCATAACATCCATTGTCCCTGATGTTCAATGTGTATCTGATAATTAGAGTCATAAGCACACCTTTTATAAATCAGCCCAGATACAGTACACTACTAATACCAAAGCACTGCTTTTGTGTCTTTACTATTTATTATATAGTATACACATACTATACACATACGCTTATAGCATCATTTAAAAAATGTTTTAATCACTTACTTGGTCATTTGGGACCAGAATGTTTTAAAATAAAAGGCTTTTTATCTAAAGTATTTGGTGTCAAAGTCACAAAGAGTGAGTTGTAATGTATGATGATCCAGCATGCAATAACAAGGCCACCAGGGGTCTGGGTGGTCAGAGTGTGGGAGATTAACAGATGGAGAGGAGAGTGGGGGGGGAGGGGGGAGAGAGGGAGAGAAGATACAGATGGGGGTGGGGGGAGGACAGAGGAGTAATAACCTGGTAATAACAGGAGTTTAAGACATACCGTCCAGTGAGAGCCAATCGTGTTGAGATGAGGGCAGTGAAGGAAGAGCGCGGGCCTTGTACTCAAACACCACTGAGTTGGAGATTATCTGACTACTGACAGCCACCTGCAGTGTCACCAGGCCCGTGTCATGAGCTGGGGAGAGAGAGGAGATTATGGGGCTTCGGCACAGAAACACAGCCAGAGGATTATGTTGTCTTCATTAAGAGGACAGCCTGCTATTTTACCATATGGGTGGCAGATTAAGGATTTTTATTCCCAACTAAATTATTTGTGAATTTCCAGTTTGTATTATATCATGAGCATGGTAAGAATAATGTGATAGTAACCATTTGGTTAATGTGCTGATCACATGAGCCTGTCTATATGTCCAGAGCAACCATTTTACTATACACTGTGAATTTGTCCTACACTACCTACTGAAAGTAGTTAAAATTAAAACACAACATGATTTAAACCAATGTCATGTCTAAACACTGTTCTTGGCCACTTTTAGGTCAGTGAGAAGGGTACATGTCTGTGATGGCTCCAGTGATAACTCCTGGCCACGATGCGTATAACCACATATTTCTACTGTGATCTAACCACTGTCTTGTCATCACAGAGAGAGAATCCTCTTATCTCACCTGGGCAGTAGCAGCGCAACACTCCTGGCTGGATCAGAGATGCGGGGACCGTGATCTGGTCAAACAGACAGCTGTAGTTGGAGTTGGCCTCTTGCCAGGGTCCAGTTATTAGCACCTTCACACCACCCTGAGCATCAACCAGAGAAGATGGAATTAACAAGGTCCCCATGCCTGGCGAGCAGATTTCATAATTTGTTGCTGTCTGCCAGTGCCATCTAGAGTCCACAACTGGAAATGGCATGGTAGGCTCTCTTTACACTAACTCCTACTGCCATCATGTGACGCTACCTTACTTCTACCACCATCTTGTGGATAAACAGTGCTATAACCATGCTCTTGTTTTAACATGCAAGTATATAAAAAAACATGTATTAAAACTGTGCTGCCCTCCAGAGGACAGAGAAGAGCATTACCACAAGGCAAAAATACATCTATCTAAATCTGAAATTTGGGGTGAGTGAGGCACACTGATTTGGTGAATCACACTGATTGATAACATTGATAACATTCAAATATTTGCAGAACAATCCATTTTAAGTGTTACAAGTGAGGATTTCCAGAATACATTACAACTGAACTCCATTAAACATGCATTTTACACAAGTCATTATAAAAACAACCAAATTATTATCACAGTGCAACCATAATACTTATGCCCCTTTCACATATAGGGGTGTAACGGTTCATCAAATCCATGTTTCGATTCATACCTCGATTTTTGGGCGACGATTCGGTTTATATCTCGGTTTTCTTTATTTTTTTTCCTTAAGGGGTAAAATCTGGGAATTTATTCTGCCCTTTATTACATTCACTCTGTAGACTCAAGGCCCATTTATATTTCGGCATCGAGCTTACGTCTAGCCTACGACGTCAGCTACGGGTGTTCCTTATGCCGCCGTGAGCAGTTTATACTTCTGCGCTGGTCAGTTGGCCGCGCGGACCTCTGCGTGTTGACTGCGCATGTGATTTATGCAAAGCCCCAAAATGCGGAAGTGCCATGTCTTGTTATGTTCCAGAATTATAATACAAATTGAATGTAAACGTTTTGAAACAAGCATATAAAAATATTTCTCTCCAGCAAATCTCTTACACCAACATATATAATAACAATCTGTGCCGACACAAAATAGTATTTTAAAAGACAGTTTGAACAACAAGGAAATCCCATAGAGAAACCCCCGTCTTGCTACTAATAGAGTGTAAAACTTTTGAAATAAGCATATCAAAATATTTATTTCCAACGAATCTCTTAGTTACACCAACATATATCATAGGAGACAATCTGCCCAAAATAGTGTTTATAAAAGACAGCTTTTTGCTGCCCGACAACAAGGAAATACCATAGGGAAATCCCCTTGCCTCCAAATCAGAACCCGTCATGTCATGTGCAAAGTTGTCTTGGTAAATAATGCTATAATAAGGCATATAAAAGCGTTTCTTTCCAACAAATCTAATAATAATACCAGGATTGTTAAAGGGAGACAATATGTGCATGCACAGGGCATTGTTATAAAGATCCCTAATTACAAAGCACTCCGGCATGTGGGCTTGCATTCACAAGACGGACGGATGAGTAGTAAACTTTTTGAGAGGTGCATGTAAGGTACTCCGTAGGGTAGGTTGCTACGGGAAGCCTAGGGGTCCATGTAGGTGTGATGCAGATGCTTAAATGGGCCTTTAGCCTTGTGAGAGCATCCTGATCATGCAAGCTTCAGGTACATTTTGCCTGGAAAGCCTAGGAATAATTTTGAATGTGTCCGAGTAGAAACTGAACTTTACAATCAGCATTATGTCGATATAGCTATTCGGTGTGATTAGGTTTGCCGACACTGAAAACGACCAGATGGTTCATCCAGTCAACTGCCAAGTATAACAAACAGTTTCAATGTACGGCTCCCCAGATGGACTTGTGACAACAATTAATCTGCCATGTCAGGTTACTGTAGACCAGAATTTATTTCTATTTATTTTTTCTATCCCTTTCTGCCACTACATGTCACACTATGCGCACCAGATAAACTTAACTACTGCTAAAACAACGAATTCCATTTTCTAGTTTCATACAACATTCTGTGAAGATAGAGAAAGTATGTATGACACATTGCCAATTGTAGGCCTATAAATAGACGCAGACCGGTCATGACATTTAGTGGTTGCTACTGTATTCTCTCAGCAGCTGTGTCAGAATATTACTGTGCATTGTACAAGGTTGCTAGGGGATAGATTAGCAGGTCAATTTAAATCTTTAGCTTCCGTTCAAACAGGACACCACAACGGTACATTTTTATAAATCGGTTGAAGTAGAAATAAGTAAAAATACGACATTACAGTGTCATACTTCAATGCACGCCTTACATTATGAGTCGGTTATGTGTCTACTATCTTCATAAATTTGCGGTTGGGCAAGAAAGCAAGAATAACACAGCTATATCTAAGAAATAAATGGTGATAGTTCACAGTAAAGGGTGTCAACATTCAAGTACACATTATAATCAAGCCTTAGATGTCCCGCCCTCACCTCGGGGTAGGACCACTCAGGAGAGTAGTCCGTGACCATGAAGAGGCGTCCGGTGGCCTGGAGCATCCCCAGGGCCCCCTGGGCCACAGCTGCAGACACGACCTCTGCCACGTGCATGTAGGACAGCGAGCCTGCCTCTCCAGCGGGGCCCCCGGGCCCGGCCCCTCCGCTCAGAGACTGGGGGCTGCAGCAGGGCTGCAAGCAGAGGTCTGAGGGGCTGTAACCAGAGCCTCTGGCCCCTCCGTCCTCCTGGCCGTGCTGGTTGCTCCCGCCTCCGTTGCTCTGGCTGTCGGCGCCGTGGGAGGTGACCAGCTGGTGCGCGTACAGGGCGCCCCCTGCAGACAAGGCGGCGCCGCTGCCGTCCACTGAGATGAAGTCGTTGATGAGGTCTGAGAACTGGTTGCCGAAGGAGATGTCAAAGTGATCCAGGCTGATCTCCATGCCTGCTCCTCCTGCTCCTCCGCCGCTGCCCCCTCCGCCCAGGCCCTGGTGGGCCCCCACGGCGTTGTACAGCCCCTGCACTAGGAGGGGCTGCAGCTGCTGCTGGCCGTGACCGCCGTCGTCGGCGCCGCCGCCGCGGATGCCCCCGCTGTCGCCTGCCGCGCCCCCGGCGCCCGCCGTGCCGCCCTCCGAGGCCTGCTGCAGGTAGTGCTCTGCCCCCACGCCCTCCGGGAGGTGGTCACCGGACTTCTCCGCGGAGCCCCCGCCGCCGGGCTGCTCCATGCCCGCCACCTCCTCGAAGCTCCCCTGGTACTGGAGCAGCTGCAGGGAAGCCCTCTGCCCGGGCCCCTCTGCGGGAGAGCCCCCGTTACAGTTGGCCCTGCTGGCGGAGCGGCTGCTCTGGTGCGTGGCCTGGTGGTGGTGGTGGTGGTGGTGGGGGTGCAGGTGGCCGTTGCTGCCCGGGGCGTCCGTCTTGACCACGTGCAGACCCAGGTAGGCCCCGGCCTCGTGGGAGCCGTGCTGCATCATGTGGGCCTTCTGGGACAGGCCGACCCTGCCGTGGGGGCCGCTCTGGGAGGCGTCCTGGAGGAAGAAGCTGGGCGAGCGGCTCTGGTGGGCCATGTGAGGGCCGGACAGGGCCTGGCTGTAGCCCACGGCGCTGGGCGCGTAGTCCTGCTTGGCGTCGATGGCGCTGAAGTCCATCTGCTCCAGGGTGGTACTGGGACTCAGGCCCCCGCCCGAGGGCAGCAGCGTCAGGCCGCCTTGGACGGGGCCGGCCCCGGGCGACACCCCGCTGCCGCAGCCCGTCGCCGCCACGCCCACCTGGTAGCCGGCCTCCTTGGCAAGCTGCTGCTCGAAGGAGGTGTCCTCCGTCTTGATGTTCTTCACCAGGGCGGAGCTGAAGCCGTAGCCGCCCTCCGACATGGAGGGGGAGCTCTGCAGGCCGCCGTTGCTGCTGCCGCCGCCCGAGGAGGAGGAGGAGGAGGAAGAGGAAGAGGAGGAGGAGGAAGAGGAGGAAGAGGAGGAGCCGCCGCCCTCGGTCTTCATGGCACTGCCGCCGTAGGTCTGGCCCTGCTTGGGGTTGTTCAGAAAGCAGTCGGGGTCAAAGTTCATGTTGGTTTCCGGGCTCTTGATGGAGCCGGAGTCCAGGCTGCTGGAGAGCACCAGCTCCTCGGACACCCCGGCCGCAGACAGCATGGCCAGGCCGTCCCCGGCCCCCGCGCCCCGCCCCTCCCCCAGCCCCGTGCCGGGGAAGGCAAACTTGTGTCCGTCGGAGGCGCCGTCCGCGCCCATCAGGTGGGCGCTGGCAGCCCCGGTGGGCGACATGCCGTACACGGGCTCCCCGGCCACCTCGGACATGAAGACGCTCTGCGACAGGCCCGACATGACGGAGGCCACGTGGCCCATGGCCGTCACCACGGGGCTGTCCGCCATGTCGGGCTCACTGTTCAACCCACTGCTGATGGACACGGGGGAGTTCTGGGTGGTGTCGGGCACCTCCACCTGGTTGGTGGAGGACACCTCCGTGCTGTTCTGGTGGAGGAGGACCGGCTTGTGGACCTTGCCGTTTCGCTTCTCCCTGGCACCTCCGCCTCCGCCCCCGCCCCCGGAGCCTTTGCCTCCGCCGTGGGCGCTGTGGTCCGTCTTGCCCTCGGACACGTCATTGTTCTGGACCTCGGAATGGCCGCCGCCGCCGCCGCCGCCGCCGCCGTAGCCGCCGGAGCGCGGATCCACCTTGGGCGAGATGATGCGGTGCTTGGCGCTGTTGCACTTGTGGTGCACACTGCTCCCTGCACCTGAGGGGGGGGAGGGAGGGAGAGGGAGGGGGAGGGAGAGAGGGGGAGAGGGGGAGGGGGAGGGAGAGAAAGAGAAAGGGAGAGAGACGGAGGGAGATAGATGGACGGAGAGAGGGAGGAGAGGGAGAGGGAGAGAGAGAGGGAAGCAGGGAGGGAGATAGATAAATGGAGAGAGGGAGAGAGAGGGAGAGGGGGGAGGGAGGGTGAGAGAGGAAAAATGTGTTGAGATCAAATCTTAATCATTCAATACATATACACATTAATGCTTGCGATTACTACTCATTTGTGAAATGGCAATAGTGTGTTCTATTAGTGTATGAACTTTTGGCCTTTGTGTATTAATGGGGTATTAATGGTTATGCGTGATTTATTATGGCATATTTGTCACACATTCATGATAAAAGGAGTGGCGAGAGTAACCTTTTCTCACACCGCTACTTCTGGAAATGCCCCCACCAATGCCCCATTTTGTGCTCAGAAATAGGGTTGTCAATGTCAAGGGAGATTATATAAATTACTCTGACGTTGCATGAAGCCATCAACACTGGTTATTTGTCCGTTTGTTCATGTTTTTATGATATTGTGGAAAAACATAAGCGATGCATTCTGTTTGATATACGTTAAGTGACACTTATGAGCTGGATTGGCCGGTTACTTCAGCTAAGAAATAAATCTGAATCACAAATAAAACAATAGAATGGGACCTCACAGCATAATTCCGTTTTTCAATTTACCAAATGACCTTCTGCTCTCCATTCTTCTCTGGAAAACAGCTCCATGAAACAACCGGCTGAAATTATTAGTATGATTAGTGTGACTTTCTACTACAGCTGACAGTCCAGTCAATCTCCTCCCTATAAAAGACCTCAGCCACCTTTATAGGTCTGTCAATAGACTTTCAGTGTTCTCTCTCTCTCTCTCTCTCTCTCTCTCTCTCTCTCTCTCTCTCTCTCTCTCTCTTGGAGGCTAACTCCCCGCTAGCCCTTACCCAGGGTGCCCGTGCAGAGGCAGTTGTGAGTCCGGGGAGGTGGCTTGGTTTGGTGGCTGTCCAGAATCTGCTGCACCAGCTGCTCCACTGAGAAGCCAGAGCTGCTGTTCCCGTTGCTGCAAGTCCACTTGATGCCATGAACTGCCGGGAGAGAGGAGGAGACAGAGACGTCAGCCAGCCCTATAGACCACCAGCCACGCCAGCCCCCTGCCCCACCCACCGCCGAAGGCGTGGACACCAGGTTTGTGGGGCAGACGTACTGTACCAACCACAGATGAGACCCTGGCAGGGAGGTCCAGCCATGCACTTAACCAGCGGCTCTCAAACTGTGGGTCGAGATCCCCAAGCAAGATACTTTTATTTTAATAATTTCAAACTGCTTGCAAATGTGGTTCACAAAAACACAAAACTATGTTTTTTAACAACTAGCTTGTTGTTGGGGTCACATTGTACAGATCACTGCACTACGCCTGCCAATTCCAATGAATCCAGCTCTGCAGCAGCTATGTCGGTAACCCGCACTGGTTAGATGTGTTGGTTTAGTGCTAGGCACAGTAGTTGTGATGGGTGGTCTGCCTCTGTCTACTGCCCTGCTTGGCTTCCTGGCACGCGATACTTACTAGCACTCTCCTTCACTTACCCCGGCCTTGTGATGGCCAAAGGCCTACTAGCTGCACCGATAGGATCTGTAGTCAAATAGTACTATAGTATACTATAGTACCTATGGTGTGGCTCTGGAAGTGTCAGCATTAGGGGTTTCATTTTGACCCATGCAGCAATGTCGATGTTAAGGACTCATGGTACAGAGAAGTGAATAGCATTATACTGTAATGTCCGTCAGCATAGCACACGTCACCATGGCTACATCTGGAACTCTCAGAGAAGGATGTAAAATGTTTCTTCCCTGCATATTCAATTAAGAGCAGATCGCTTTTGTCTTCTTTTTTGCTGTGCTGGCTGTATTGGAGTGGGTAGCTGATGACTATACCCAGATGACTTCTCTTGACAGGTAATAAGTAACAGATTTGGTGCAAACAACCTACCCAAAAGAAAATAGTCAGCAAAAAATGCTGACAAAACTTAGGCTAAATATAATAATAATTATAATAGTAATAATAATAATAATAATAATAATAATAATAATAACATCAATATCAACATATAAACTGAATTATGTATTAAATATGTGTTTT
>JAODTR010000022.1:3524480-3539480 GCA_025399935.1 Amblyopsis rosae | reverse complement strand
AGCTAGCTCCCCTGTGCTGCCGCGCCTTCCTTCCTGCGCTGGAGAAGATGCGTGCTCTCTGGCCGGCCTGCGCGGTGCCACAAGTCCAGGGGAAGAGCCGACCCCTGACCTCTAACAAGCAGACGGCTCCAGCAAGATTGGGGATGGAGGTGGCATGCACTCATACACCAACACAGTAACACTGCATGCCCCAGAATGCTCTCTGGCTGGCTGGAGTGCACTTAGCAGGACTAGGCATTGAATCAGCCAAAGCTGACAGCCACTGTGATTAGTCTCTGGATGCATGTGGGCATGTAAAGGCTTCTTAAAAGGAGCGACGTTTATGGCAACTGTTTATCTCAAAGGCCGTGATGTGGGCTGAGTGCAGCGGGTGTGTGAAGGCGACGGCTTTGGAGTACTCACACATGGGCTTGAGCTGGCCAATCAGCTCCTCCTTCGTCCACTTGGCCCATTCCTTCTTGTCTGTGTTGATGGAACACAGGATCGGGCCGCAGGGCTTCCCACAATCCTCAATGGCCGGCACATTCAGGTAATGGACGAGCACGATGTCAGGGTTCTGGAAGAGAGATTGAGGAGTGTGAGGGGAGAACAACAGTACCACCAGGACCAACAGAAGCGCTGTGGTGCTGCAGAGTGCTGCATGCTAGACCTCCCGCAGAGAGCAGAGCCCCAGCAGCGAGGAACAGAGACACCACAACAACTGGGCAAACACGCCACTGAGACACCAACTGTAGCTTGGTACCTGACATGATTCTGTGTGGCTACACGTGCACAAACTGTGCGTGTGTTTATGCTAATGCCTGCGTGAGACCTTGTGTATACATACACATGCATGTGTGGGGTAATTACCGCGTGCTCATGTAACACACTCATAGGCATTTTTTCAAGTCCTCCCACATGGAGTTGATGCCCTCAATTAACTGGCGTCAAAATTCAACAATTTGCCCCTCGCAAATTGTTAGCGAGTTACCTTGGCAAATTCCCTAAATTGACAGCTTATGAATAATAGGTGGCGTTTAAAGGAAAGTTGCGGTGGTGTGAATAACATCAATTCGGTTCTGTAATCATGAATAGCTTTGATTAGGTAGCATAGCAAACAGTCGCGCGAGGAAGCGTTCCCGCTCAGCTCCTTATCGCCTCCCATTTATTATAAACACGGGGCTGCCGCCAACCACAACATGCACTTAACGCACGCATTCCTACACACGCGCAAATCTGGTGCGCCCATTAAAACCCACTCAAACAGACGCAAACAGGTATACGCGGAGGGGAAACTGTAATCAGACGGATGATCGCGCACACAGTTACGAGCGCACACGCACGTGCACACAGAGAACACACACGGGAGACATGATCGTGCACCTAACCAAGACATAAGAATCGACAAAACAACAAAGACCTTGATAGAGAAAAATGCCGTGACAACATGTGTGGCACTGCAGTTTGAAGCTTCATCAGTACTAAGTGGCAAATAAATCAAGGTGCTGCTAGGCTGGTGCTCCCTCTTGGTGTGTTCCATTAATCCTGGACCCCACCCCCCTTGCATCCCAGGCAGGGGTTGGGGGTGTTTGGGGAGGGGAGGTAAGGGGGAGGGGTGGGGCACGCTCAGCTTGTTTCTCCTTTCCAAAGCCAAGCCCTTTCAAGCCCTCAGAATAACCCACAAACTGCACGAATCCAACAGTGGCCAGTGCACGTGTCTATTTCTAGTACGCGGCGACAGAGCGATCACACAACATTGATCCGCACAGCCAATTCCAACTCTGAAAAGCCATTAGGACCGTAGCGCCCGCTTCCGACGGAGCGCGATGGAGACTACGCAGAGGAGTGTTTACGTGGCGCTGTCACAACCTCAGGGTCGGGGGGAGGGGGAGTGGGGGGACTTTATGCAAAGCAGCCTCGGGAAGGACAGATGCCCTGTGTGCTATCTCTCTCTCTCTCTCTCTCTGTCTCTCTCCGTCCCTGTCCTCTGTCATCAGAGTGGACACGGGGGCCCAGAGTACGACCCCTGTTTGGACGGCGACAGGCTGGGCCGGGCGAGTGCGTAATGCCCCCGGATGGCATCGCCAGCTGTGGCAGCGGCTGAGAGATGCCCCCAATCCCTTACTAGAAGGCGAGAGGCAAACGCAGAGGGCTTAATTTTGCTTGTGGGATCGCCTGGGCGCGCGCACGTGGCCGGAAAGCGCTTGGACGCACACCAACGCGACCATATGCACGCTCCATATGCACGTACTGTACACAGGCACGAAGAAAGGAAGGGAAAACGCACTGTACACAAGGACAAACTCACATTAATGCACGGGAACAGACACCAACATTCTCACGAGGCGACCGAGAGTTGGGTGAGCACGTCACACACACCCACGCGCCCAGCTGTTGGCTAGTGTTGTGTAAAGGCACACGCACACAGCCCTTTCCAAACATTACTGTTACGAATCTGCTACTGGTTGAAAATTCAGCAGGGAGGACAGAGGCAAGAGGCACACTGAAGTCCGGAACATTCTATCCGTCTCCCTTTCTCTTTACGTAGGACTCTCTAATGTACCTTTACAGCACATTGAGCAGGGCCTACTCCCTGCGTAGGCCCGGCTCTGCTCGGGGAGTGAAACAACACAATGAAAATGTATAGCGTCTCATAAATCTATCAGGATGGTAATTTAATTTTATTTCCTGCTGGCTGCTCTCTTTTTCCACCGTGTAATATCAGGAGTTGGCTCTATGGTACTTGGGTGGGGGGAAAAAAACAACAAAACAAAACAAAACAAAACACGGCTTAGGGGAGAACTTTTTAGAAAATGAGATCTCATTAACGTATTGATTAATTGTTTAATGTAGTCTTTTGGTTATTGTTGTGCTTTCTTTCACTTGAGTCCCATGTGCATCTCAGGGCTGCTTTCCAGCCACACTTCCACACTGGTAGGGGCGAGTGGGATACGCTGCAAAAGCATGTGGTGACTCGCGAGCGAGCGTGCGTGTGTGTGTGTGTGTGTGGTTTGGTTCCGCTGAATCGGTGTGATGACTGTGTGCGCATGCACACACAAATTGGATGTAAGTCGGCATGTGGGTGCATAATAAGGTACTTATGGTATGTAAACTGTGCATGTATAATGTGGCGTGTCTCCAGCCAAGGGTTTGATGTTGCTGTGTAGTGTGAATGTTTACCGCGCCTCGCCACAACAGACGGATAGATGTTGAGCTAATTACTAGTGGGGTCTTGGGGTGTCAGCCACGGGGGTGGTAAGTCTGGTGAGTGGGTGGTGGGATGGCTTCCTGCCCCTCCTTACACACACACACACACACACACACACACACACACACACACACACACGCACGCATACATATGCAGGCACTTACACATGCACATGCACCAACAGAACACGTGCATGCACGCACACACACACACAGACACACACACCCATGAATTGCAGAGCAATTGCACACATACAGACATATATAAACACACATCCACATTATACACATTACAGTAATTGTGCCCAGCTGTAAGCCACACACATACACAAATATAAACATAAACCTAGTAATCACACACTGATACAGGCATGCATGTACATGCACAGACACACACAGACAGACAGACACACACACACACACACACACACACACAAGGTGGTAGGCATGGCCATGGCTGCTGGAGGATAAAGGTGCTGTTGTAGCCAGGCAACAGGTTTCTCTGGCACCCACGCACACACACACAGGCAGCAGCCACACAGCTCCACTACACTGGCTACCTGAAATCAGCAGCCATGTTCCCCAGCGCAGGACAGACACACACACACACACACACACACACACACAGCGACAGGGAGAGGGACCGGGTAATGGCACTGTAGAGACAGATGTAGCTGATAAGAAGAGACGGACACAGGGACCCACAGCGCTGTCCAGTCCTGTCAGGGAACACTGCTGCAGATCTCTAGCAAGGGCTCTAATGAGACACGCTGGCTGAGGGATGGGGGGGGCGGGGGTGTGTGTGTGTGTGTGTGTGTGGGGGGGGGGAGGAGGAGGATGGGGGGCTTCGCCAGCTGGTGGGAGATGGATGGGGGCGGGATGGCTGGTGCGAGCGGCCAGGTAACCGCTTGCAAAACAATCCCACTTCCCCGGTTGACCTGGCCGCGCGCGTGCCGTCGTCGCAGAGACGAGAGAGGCGGGGAGACGGAGACAAAGAGAGACGGCGGCAGTGTTTGACTGGCGGCAGGCTACGGGCTGCACAGATAAGAGCACCATTAACATGAAGGGATCTTAATTAGGAGGGTAAGCTTGGTGTGTGTGTGTGTGTGTGTGTATGGGGGGGGGATGCGGAGACGAAACCTGCGTTCCTCCATGATAATAGAACCCATAACGGAGGAACAGGGGCTTTAGAGCCCGGTCACAGCCGAGCAGAGAGCGCATGGAGGGGGGTACATCTGAGAGAAACACCAGCTACTCCTCTATATGGGGAAGGGGGGTAATAAGCAAAGGGGAAGGGGGTGGAGAGCAATGAGATTGGGGAGCGCTGCAGAGACAAGGCTGACTCCAGTCCTCCAGGAGTGAATTGAACTAGCAGACTACAGGGATATCCATTTCAATGCAAAATATCATGCAAGCGGGAACAGTCGATTGTTTTGTCACAAACATTCAGCATCAAGGCGTAAATGCAGAGGGGAGGTGTTTGTGTTCGCGCGCTCGCTGCGGTGGCACGCGCATGTGCAACGGGAGCGGCGCGTGCGCAAGCAAGTATAAATAGCATGTGAATATGAGTGTCTAGAGGCAAATTCCTCTGTTTGTTGTGCTGTGTGTGTGTGCGTGTGTGTGTGTGTGTGCAAGCAGCACACAGTGCAGTCAGTCGGGTGAGTTCAACTGCATCTGCTATTGTGTGGCTATGTCATTCATGTTGTCTGTGTAAGCCACTGCATGCACTGTGCTGCGTGCGTATTTGTCTTATGTGTGTCCGTGCGCCCCCTGGTGTACACACCAGGTCCACGTGGGCGGGTGAAAGTACAGTACATGTTGGTGGTGAGGGGTGATTAAGGCCCTGCTCCCTGGGCCGTGCCGGGGCAGTTGTCCTGGCAGTGGCATTGTGATGGATGGTCCGGGGTGCCCGTCATTAGGCAGCCTCCTGGCCCCTGGCACTGAGGTTGCGCTCTTAAATGCAGCCCCCCCCCCCCCGCCTGTCCCCCAAAAACAGCACTGCTCATTTCAAGGTCAACTGCCTCTGTGGTGCTGTGGGTTCACCTCCACCAGGCATGAGACTTTCTGTTTGGGACCCTTTATCGCTCGCCCAGGGGTGTGTGGTGGAATGTGTGGGGTGGGGGGAGGGAGACTATAGCTGGCGTAGATACACGCAAAATGCTTCAGGAAACATACACACGAAACACGGGCGTAAAACACACACACACACACACACACACACACACATACACACAGGTAAACAAAACCGCTCATCAAACCTTCCCAAGAAGGGAGCAAACAGCCTGCAGCTCCTGTCTAGGTAACAGAGTCATCCCCTATCTGAACCCACCTTCCCCCAACCTTACCCCCCTCGCTCTCTGTCTGGGTCCTCCATGAAAAAGCCTTTGTCTAAATGTTCCCAGTTTTGTACACAGACTCTCTAATTGGGGTGCCTAAAGTCAGCCTGGCCTAACTCCTACAGCACTCTCCCGCATGCTAAACCAATCAAGGGGGTGAGCGCCAGCTTACAGTAGGTACAGCCTCTCGCTGTGGATTGACTTGAACGTCCCTGTCCAACCCTGGACGGAGGTGGAGTAGGGCGGGGCGGGGAAGGAGTTGCTGTTGGTATGAGGAAAACCGGGAGCACCTTCCAAACTTCTCTCGCTATCCACCATGGAGCAGAGGAGTGGCTGGGAGACATGAAAGGCATGAAGTTCAAACTTTTGGGGAACAGGAAGAGGCCGGCATGTTTGAGCATGTTTCAGAGGGAGCCAGGGGCTGAGGCCTGTGATGTTTAATTCAGGAGCACATAATCACTCTGATGGAGTCGAGAGCAGGGCTTTAAATAACTCAGCTTAGAGGGGCAGAACTGTTCCACTCTTGGGTGGGGGAATACACACGCTTGTGTGTGTTTGCGTGTGTGTGTGTGTAGTTATATTCAAGTTTGTCTATGCAGAAGAGCGCTCCTCTCATTTTGCTTCAGGCTTCCTTGCTGTTTTATTTGTGCACGCATGCACTGTAAAAGGAGAAAAAAAGATGGCGTATGCCTGCTGCTACAGTATGCCTACCATGTTAATGCATTGCAATAAAAGTGTTCAGAGGGAACATTGTGTATGCCAGGCAGGCAGGCAGGCAGGCAGTGAAGTGCCCCTTAAGCTTCTGCGGCTCTCCCAGTTTACAGCCTATTTATTCATCCTACGGCCCTTGCTGAACACAACACCATCTCCATTAGCCGTGGCGGTCTCCGGCGAAGGCCTGCGCTGCCCAGGGGCAGGCAGGCAGGGAAGGGGCCATCAGGACCCTATCCGTCCGCCGTAATGGCCTTAACCCGGCCCGTGGCGCTGATCCTAATATTCAGCGCCGCCGTGCAGGTGTCACCGTGGGATAAAATGGAAGGTGGTAGTGGGGGAGGGGGCTAGGGTGGTTGCATTGAACTACTCTCGACTCCCTCTTCCTTTCTTCAGCCTCAACGTAACCCCTCCACCTCTGTCTCACGCCCGCTTCTCCACTCCACTCGCTCTCCCTTGTTTTCATCTGCTATCTCTCAGGGCTCAGAGCAATTCATTTGAAGGGAGGAAAATATAGCTAATACTACCACTCCCTCTCCCTCTGTCTCTCCCTCTCCCTCTCTCTCCCTCTCTCCTTCTCTCTCTCTCTCTCTCCCTCTCTCTTTAGCTCTCTCTCCCTCTCTCTCTCTCCCTCTCTCTCTAGCTCACTCTCCCTCTCCCTCCCTCCCTCCCTCTCACTCTCATATTAATTCTCTGGCTGATTTCCTTGAGCACGCTGTCGTCTTCGTCTTCTCTCTCTTTGTCGTTCAACACGGAACGCTGCTCATGTGCCCCTGCCTGTGTGTGCCGGCCAATCAGGGCTTCACAGGAGCGGGGGGGAGAGAGACATGTCAAGGGGAGGACTGATGTGTGTCCACCAGTAAGACCAGTCCAACCTGGCTGCTACAGTATCTGCCTCGGCAACGACCCACTGAACAACAACAGATAACGCTGGTTGTCTACAGCAACAAAGACAACCGATGTAGCGCAAAAACAAGCTAATACTCAAAAAGAGCATGAATACACGTACTGTAGGTACAGACACACAAATCATAACAAGCCCAGCCAGTGTGTGTGTGTGTGTGTGTGTGTGTGTGCGTGCGCGCATGTGTGCCAGACATGGACAGGCGCTCATTATTATTACTGTGCTGGATACTGGAGCAGCCCCAGAGCTCAGCTTGGCCAGACCCTTCTCTGGAGACACATGCACACGTGCATGCGCATCGACGCGCGTGCTTTCGCACATTTTCACTCACAAAAATACAGTACATACAAACACACACACACACACACACATACAAATGGGTAATCAAACGTCTGCCCTGGGAGAGAGAAAAAAAAAATAACCAAATGGTTTCCTAGCAACCATTGGGTTTGCATGAAAAATGAAATCTAAAGACAGCGAGTGTTTGTGTGTGTGCGTGTGTGTGAGGGAGAATGAAAGAATGAGGCAGAGATAAACAGTGTGTATTAGAGAGAGACAGAGGGGTTTATAGGGTGAAGTGTGAAAGCGGCCACAGATAAGGGGGTTGCCAGTGGGTTATGAAAAGGTAATGAAGAGAGACTGAGAAAAAGGGTGGCATCAGTGCTCTGCCAATCAGATCGACCCACACACAAGCACTACCCCGCACTCTCGATGGGGGCACTGTTGACTGCCAGTTAACCCACAGCGGAGGTGCGCCCATGTGACAGCTTGGTGAGGGATCCGCGTCCAGCTTCATTTAGAGCGCCAGACCTCGACTCCTACCGCGTGCTAAACCAGCAGATGCTAACGCTACAGCTATAAAGGGGAAACTAATGCTTTAATTCAGCGCATGGAACACATGGTTAGCATTTGTACTGTTTCCACCCAATCCTTCCATACCATCTCCAGGGTCTCAAACGTGAAGCATGTGGTAAACAAGCGCTAGTAGATTATTAGCGCGACCAAAACGCAGGCTTTGGAGACTTGGCCTGTCGCACCGAGTTAAAATGGAAATCACGACGCCGTGTTTTACAGCCAGTACACATGCAAAACATGGAAAGGGAGGGGGGCTGTGCTCTTTTCAAGTGGGCGCAATCAGGTGAGAAAAGTGTTTTGTGAAATTGCTGTACAGAGGGAGACGCAGGTGAATCTCTGGGGCTTTAAGGAGGCTCCTCATCACTGCCGTACATTGTTTAGGACCATAAACAACGTGTGTGGCCTTTTAAAAGCGATTTAACTAAAGACAGAAATACAATTTCTTTTTTGTTTATCTGCGTGCGTCTGTTTGCGTGCGCGCGTGTGCGCGTCTGCGAGAGAGATATGCAAAGTATGAAAATGTAAAAATGCGCATGTGTTTCCGTAAGATACTAGACGCGGGTTTGTTTGTTTGTTTGCCTGCGTGTGTGTGTGAGTGTGTGTGGCATAAGTTGCCTCCAAAAAAAGTGTGCGAGAGGCAGCAAGGAGCATGCTATCTCCAGCCAGCAGCTGCCACAGAGAGGCTTCCCAAAAACAGGCTCGGGGGCCATGACAGAGACAGAGTGACTCTATAGCCTTCTGGTGGCATAATAGGAAATTAATTGAGACCATCAATATGGTATTAATCATTAAAGCACAGGTGCTGAGGTGGCACTTTTCTGACTGCTCCACAGTCGGCGACACTCAGGCTCGCATTAAGAGAAACCTGCTGTTTGGCGTAGGTGGTGAGTGAATGACTCCGAGGGAAGAGAAATGGGGAAAATGAAAAGGTGGCGCAATGAGAGAGGATTTATACGTCTGCAGTCGCTCGCCCTCCGCACACACTCACAGAGGCATGTTTGTTTTATTTTATTTTTTATATACACGACGATCCAAGGTCAACGTTCTGTTACATTTGAAAAAAAACTTGTTTTTATTCACCTTTTTTCTGAGCTCTGTATGAGCAACGGCTTAATCGTGGGATGTAGGATTGAATTGAAGTTTGCGTTCTGAGAGGCGTTGGAATGAGAAAATGTCAGAAGGTGTCGTGGAAATATTCATACTGGCTCCCTGGGCGGCCATGTTTCTTATAACGACTAATCCTTTGTGGAGCAAACGCACAGCGAGGCGCAGAGTGCTGCCGCTAATCAGCCGAGAGAGAGAGGCAAATTACAGCAGCTGCATTAAGCCGTTAAACACATCGTGTCACCAAACTGTGTGTCTCTTCATGAATAAAACATCACACATGCACATTCACTCAGCTTAGCTAGCGTGAGCCTAACACATGCATGCGCGTACACGCTCTGGCTTCCCATATGTGGCTGAGACCGTTGTACCGCTGTATCTGCGAGAGCGGTGCGGCGAGGTGTGAAGGTTTCATCGTAAAACAGCTATTCTCAAGTAGCCTCCGCAGGCTCTTTGCACCAAACCCAGACCCAGCACCACGGTGTCAAGGTTAAGCCCATGAAATGTTTATGAATCGGGAGCTTTAGAAAAGATGAAGATTGATCTGAAACCGTGAGGCAAATAAGACGGTCGAAGCCCTGAGTCAGCAGAACGGCAGGCAAGAGGGGAGTGCAAAGAGAGCGAACGAAGAAAAAAGCATTAACACGGGCCTGGCCCTGCGAGAGAAGAGAGTAATGAGCACTTCCCTTTACACACACACACATCTGTGTATTTGAACCTTTTATCTCATAGCTGCTTGACTATGGACACAGTGGTGTGATTCTCTGGGCTACATTACAGCTTCTATCTATGGCGTATTGTCTGGTGGGGTGTACTAAGAGCATAAATGGAGGCTTGCAGGGCTCAAACGTGCGCGGCAAAGTAGCAAACGCAGGAGCGCTGTGCATCATAGGAAAACATACAGTAGCAAGTCTCCTCAGCGCCCTGGACCCGATGTGTCATCTCTGATTTATGATGTCCAACAGTGGGACACACAGGGAAAACAGTATCGTCAAAAAGAGCATTCTTCAAAGGCAGGCGGGGAGGGGTGTATTTTTTAATGCATGATGGCGCGTGTGCGCGTGCACATGCGGGAGTGATGAAGGGATAAGGGCCCTGTTTGATGTGTCTCCCCAACGGTCCCGCGCCCAGATTGAGGGTCGAGGAGGGCAGCGCAGGGAGCAAGCAGGGTGATGACTCCCTAAGCCCCTCCCACACCCAGATCAATACCGCGCCGTAATCACCGCGGACGTCATGTCATGCCACCGTGTTCTTCTCTTGACCTGTGCCCCGCATTTCCAAGGCTTTATCCCAGTTATCTAATTGCCCGTGCTATGTTCCTTTTTTATTATTATTCTTTTTTTTTTAACACTAATAAACTAATGAATGTTGCTGGGTTCAGGCTTGGAACTCATATAGGCAGCAATAAGCAGCACTGCGTTAAAGCCCAAACTGCATCAGGACGCCTGAATAATTTGCAGGAGAAATAATTACGGGGCAGAAGAGCAGGCATCAATCCTAGAACACCGACAGAGCCCTAGCTGGAAACTAGCTCACCCATAAGCCAAGGCTCCATTAGGTATTGTCTGGGGCCTACAGGCTAATTTGTTTGCATCAATAATAAATTCAAAGGATTTATCTAACTTGCAAATGAGCGTTCATTTACTGGTCCAAGAAGCATGCGGGAGAGAAGGTTGCGGTGTTGAAGGTGGAAGAGGCTAAGGCAACTGGCTGGGGCACGGAAGCAATGTGGGACAGTGTGTTAACGTTATACTGGGTGGAGGCTTCCAAGCTACACAATTAAAAACAAACAGCACAGATAACTTCATGTCATGTGACTTAAGTTGGCTTCTTGTTGTCGGCAAAGTAGGTATATATAGTGTTTACCTTGACTATATTGTCGTATCCGCTGTGTTTTGGTCAGTCCCTCTCCAGTAAAGCAGCAGTACTGCTGAATGTGTGCTTATTGAACGACGTGCCTGGACACCAGCCAGTGTTTATGTAGGGCAGAAGCAAGCCAAGGTGCTGGGGCGGCAGCGACCCTTGGATCTGCTTCAAGGGCGAAGCGGAGAGTTACCTCACGCTCACAACAGATTACTTGCTGCAATGCACATGCTCTGATCACACGCCAGATGACTAAATGACAGAGAGGTGTGTATGTGTGCGTGTGCAGGTGTGTATCCAGATCGCAGATGAGCACGTAGCGGTGGAAGGATGTGGTGTGTCGCCCGGAGGGGGGCTTCTGGGACCCTACTGGCCTTTGATCTCTGTGCATGGCAGCACTAGGACATTGCACCCACACATGACAGAGAGAGAGAGAGAGAGAGAGAGAGAGAGAGAGAGAGAGAGAGAGAGAGATAGCTGGATAAAGGAGCTGGCTGTGAACATATGCTGCATCTCTGTGCCAAGCCCTGCTGGCTTCAGCATCCCACGCACACCCGACACTGCTGCTGTCCATTCTCTACAGCTACAGACACCATCAGATACCATCAGATACCACCAACACCACCATCACCATCAGACACCATCAACACCACCAACACCATCAGATACCATCAGATACCACCAACACCACCAACACCATCAGACACCACCAGACACCACCAACCCCACCAGACACCATCAACACTACAGACACCACCTACACCATCACAATGCCACTACTCTGGACAAATCCACTATAGTGCTGTGCACATGCGCACGTGCACGGACACACACACACACACACGCAGTACTGTACTATATGTGCTTGAAAACACAGTGGCGAGGGTCTTTATTAAGGTATAAATTAGGTGGTATAAAGACATACAGTAAATGCCCATTGGAGACACACAAAAACACACATTTACAATGTGGACACACACACACACACACACAGGCACACACTAAACTCTACTGTATATCCAAATGGGTCTTGGTACAAACCATCTGACACCATGCAATGATTATTCTGTTTCCCTTTTCAAGATAATTCCCTTGGTTAATTATTATTGGATTAGCCAGTTTTACTTTGATTAATTGTTGGTAGAGACGGCCAATTAGAAAAAAAAACATTTAAAAGAAGGATTATAAATTAGTAATATGTTTATTATGACAAGAATGTATATTGTCTTGAAATACTCTTGCAGCTTTTAAACAAATAATTTAAGAAAAGCTTAAGGGACTGCAATATTTTTGCTGTTAGATTTATAAAGTTATAAACCAAATGTGTGCAACGTGAGGTTAAGGTAAATAATGTTAAGGTGAAGTGGGGTTACTGTAGACAATAAGGTTAAGGTGATGTGAGATTAAATAAGGCCGAACTCTTCGGCAGTACATATGCGACAAATTCACATCTACAAATGTTGTTACATCATGCCTAACAAAGAACTGTACGTTTTATGACTTATGTATGAGCTATTTGGGGGACGTTGACAGTGATGAAGTGCTGTAATGTGGGCAGCAGGCTAAATGTTCTAAATCGTGATCAGGCATGCATTGGAGTTTGGAGCACTTTGTAATGGTGCTGAACACACAGACAGACAAAACAAACACACCCACGTACGCACGCACGCACACACACACACACACACACACACACACACGTACCCAGATGGCAGCCACAGCAGCCACACAACAAGCACACACACCTCCCTCACACTTTAATTTACAATAACAAATGCTTGTATAACACAGAAATCAAATTCAGGGTTCCATCTTGCAATCTGAGCCCCCTTCCCGCCCCCGCCTCCTCTCTGCTGTCTCACGTTCCAGGCCTTCTCCCAGCCAACAGATGGGGTCAGTATCGTCACGTAAACCCCCCTGCTCCGGTGAGTGGATGCGAGGTTCCGGTGCATACCGTACGTACGCGGGGAGGGCAAGGGCACCGTGGAGGGAGAAAATCAATACTATATCTCAACACTAAGCACAACCACGACCGAAAGCAGCTGGAGTTTGCACGCTGCTCCATAAACTGGACGGCTTCATTTGGCCACTGGATTGCTACTGTAATGCACTGTGCTATAGTATACTGCACAATAGCTCGAGCCAGAGCTCTCACGCACGCACACACACATGCACGCACGCACACACGCACACACATACACTGCTCCCAGGGGCCAGGGAACAGCAACAGCAATGAGAAAACCTCTCAGCAGACTAGAACAGGGTTGACAAACACACCTTCACTCACTTCACTAGCAAGGAAAACTACCGCCAGAGCATTTTAGCTTTACACACACACACACACACACGCAAGCACGCACGCACGCGCACACACACACACACACACACACACACACGCATGCACGTAAACACACAGCTCGTACTCACTCACGCAGAGAGGCAAGGCCCCCTTAAACCTGGTCTAAAAATAGCAGGCGGGAAGCGGGAAGCGGGACACGGGCTATTATTATTGCGCGCACGTCCCACCCGGTCCCACAAAGGAAAGGGAAGAGACTAATGATTTTCCTGGTGCAAGCAATTAAAAAACTATTTGTCACCTGCCAGGCTGCGTATGACGTTAAGGGCCTTGGCACAGGACCACAGAGCCACACACACACACACACACACACACACGCCTAAGTGGGCTGCGTAGAGAAAGCGGTGGGTACAAAGATAGAGACAGGTAAGGATAGAAGGGGAGATATGGAGAGCGAGAGATAGGGAGAGGGAGGTGTACTTAGAAAGAGGAGGTGAGCTGATTTATACGGACAGGTTGATACCAGGCCAGACAGCACCTCAGACAACGCTCTGCCATCAGGAAGCCATGCAATATTTAGAGTCCTGGCCAATGAAAGCTATTCTCCTGCTGAAATAGAAATGCATAACAGCCCCCTCCCCCCTATGGTGGCAGAAAGGCTGAGTACGCTAACCTCCCTCGCTCTCTCTCTCTCTCTCTCAGTCTGAAGCATTCATCTTATTGACATTCATTTCCACTGAATCGCGACAATCTCTGCGTTATGTGTCTGGGATTTCTAATTTGTGTCACGCTAACAACAAATTAAATATTTAGCAAAAATCAATGTTCCAATGGTATCTATCCGCCAATGTTGTGCTCGGCAACAGTTTGCTTTGCTCTGTAGTCGAGGCGAAGCAGGGTTGGCCGCATGACAGCCCGTCAATACTGAGATATGGGGCGGAGGTCAAGGGTATTTTGTATTTGTGGAGCTTGGGTCGGGGGTGGCTGCCAGGGGCCTCCTGAGTTTGGACTAGTAAACACCTCCCTGCTGCCCAGAGAAAGAGCAAGCCGGTGGAGCTTCCACAGGAGGCCTGCGATGGGCACCTCTGGGAGGTCTGCATTCACTGGAGTGTGTGTGTGTGTGTGTGTGTGTGTGTGTGTCTGTGTGTGTGAGTATATGCGATTGGTGGACGAGGGAGGGGGCAGTCAACGATGTTTGTTACCTACCTTGCATTATACAGCCAATGCCCCCCCCACACACACACGCACACGCACACGCACACACACACACACACACAGGGGCCCGGATCGCGCTGGGCCACAGTAATTTACGAGGCAGCTTGTTAACGTTGGGTGATTTGCGCTGCTCGTTTGCACCCGAATGATATCATCTCTATTTCTCCCATCTAATCTTCTAGCTCAGATCCCCCGCTCTCATCGCGCCTCTCTGATGCCCTCCCCTCCTCTACGCGCCTCTCCTCTGCACCTCTTTCAGGCAGGCTCACATGTGTGGGTGAGCTTTTAGGAATCGGCAGGGCAGGCAGACGGAGACAGACAGAGCTGTCCTGCTCGGAGGGTGTGTGTGTGTTTGTGTCAAGATGATACATATTCATCGTGAAAGACACTAGAAGGTCTTGTACAGCTCTGTGTCCTTGTAGTTACTTTTCCACCTCCTAAGAAAGTGTGAGGGTATGGAGGACCAGGACTGCCATAATAAAAAATAAATAAATATATAAAAGTATAAATAAATAAAGAAATGTATAAAT
>JAODTR010000022.1:3497165-3521743 GCA_025399935.1 Amblyopsis rosae | reverse complement strand
TTAACATTTACGACCACGGAAATACGGAAATAAATAAAACAAGGAAATGTGGAAATACAGAAATAAATAAATAAATAAAGGTTGAAATACAGAAATAAATAAATACACAAAATAATGTATGAATAAATAAATTTAAGAATAAATAAATGTATGTAAAAATAATTAAATAAATAAATGTAGAAATGCACAAATAAATAATTAAATACATGTAAAAATACAGAAATAGCCTATTTTAATACAAAAATTTTATTATTTTTTCAATTCTTTTTATATTTATTTAATTATTTATACTTTTATTTATTTATTTATTTATACTTTTATATAATTATTTATTTATTTTTTATTTATTATGGCAGTCCTGGTCCTCCATATGAGGGAGCTACTAAAGAGAGACAGGGAGGGAGGGGGAGTTGAAAAATGTGGCCATAGAAAACAACAACTTTAACCGACGTGATATTAACATATAGAGGAATAAATGACACGGCATTTATCAACAACAAAAGAGTTCCGCGGCTCCCATTTCATCACCATTCACCTCTCTCCTGGAGCAGATTAACTCAGCCCCCGAGGCCCAATATTGTCCCAGCTGGTGTCTTCATCCGCGGGCCCACAGAGAAATCAGCCTGCCTTGGACCAGATGCAGCCGGGGACTTTTAAATGGAGACAGAAGATTTTGTTCTCTCCTTCCCCACAAGCAAATGGCAGATTAAAAACAAATTGCAATCAGAGCGGGTGAGTGTGTGTGTGTCTGTGTGTTGATGAGTGGTGTCTGGTTAGAGGGGAGCTGAGGTCGATATCTGACTGCATGAGGGACCCGTGGCTGGAGTCTACGTTGCTGCTGCAAATCCTGGCGCTATGCTGGCCACTCCCCCAGTCCTCCCCCCTCCCCTCAACCCTCCGCTCCATGACACGTCCGAGCAATCGTGTCGGGATGTCAGCCCTCATCCCTGGCTAATTGGGGCTCAGAGGAGTAATCAGGGCCAGGACAAATCGGACAGTTCTGGTCATTAGCCGGAACCGGTGTTCTCTGTGCTGCTGGGAGGAGCGTGCACGAGGCTGCTGCTGCTGCTGCTGCCTGGCTGTGCGTGTGCACCAACACAATGGGCCTACAGTTTTACATTGGATGGGAGATGACCCCAATTTAGCCTATATGTCCCTAGAGGTGGACTTGTGGGGGAACCATCTGTCTGTTGTTGTTTTCAAGATGCTTCTTTCGCTGTGACACCTAAACCAAGCCCGTAGCCATCAGTACGACCTGATTGGCACGTTCAGTTGATACTCGGACTCAAGTCGCAAGGACCTGAGTCTCTCCAGACTGATTGTTATGGCGAAGTCAAACTAAGCACCAGACCTCAGATCACAACAAATCTCCACCGTGGGTCACACACACACACACACAGTACACACTCTTGTGTGGATGCACACACTGCACGCATAGAACAGAGGAGCTGGGATTACAATGCACACAGATGCAATTACTCCACTAAAAACAAGTGTTTGCCACTATATTAATGTTTGAAATATTTTTTACACCAACTTATAGATATTCAAATGTCTTAAATGTCTTGAAGTTAATCAATGCTGATTAACATTTCAACTCTGTATTTGGCTATTTCAATTCCATTTAGGTATATTAAATGTTTTCCTTTACAGGCAATTATTTGTTTTATAGATTTACTATGAATTTCAGGGTTCAACATGAACAAATGGAAAAACCTCCCCCCGTGGACAAGACTTCCCATTACATAGCAGGAGACCCTACAGTAGCAAATAAAGCTAGCCGTGCTAGACCCTATTACTGTACATCTATAGGCTCCTCTGTATCTCGCCAGACGATCAGATGCAGTCCTGCGGAGGGTGGTGGACCAGCGTGTGTGTTGACCAGTGATAAGGCTGATTGTGTATAGGCGGACCGCACATGAATCATGCTCCCGACGTGCATGTGGGAGCGAGCATAAGGTCCACAGTGCCCGGTGGTGTTGGTGGTGGTGGTGGTATGGTGGGTGTATGAATGTCAGTTCTCCTCGTAGCCACAGCCTTAACCTTTCAGCAGAACTGAATAATTTAAAGTGACGCCTACCTGCGGACGCCCCCCCCCCCTCCTTTCCCAGTCTCTCCATCTAACCCCGACCCGAGAGCTCGCGCCAGTCTGCGGGCCGACGCACGCCTGGCTGCGGCCGTGCGCGGCCGTGTGAAAATGGCAAGGCAAATGTGGCAGTGGATTTGTGGTAATTGGCTGTGCCAGTGGGCCGGGGTTGGCGGGCCTGGAGAAAAGGTCGCAAAGAAACACAGTGGCCCCCGCCAGGTGGAGAAGGGGGCTGTGCCTGCCTCTAGGGGTCTGAATACACCCCCCCCCTTGTTCTCTCCCACGGTTACGTGGAGGGAGAACGCACTGCCGCTGGGGGATGACGGGGCAGTTAATTAAGCGCCCGGATAACCTTCAGCTTGTTTGGAGGTCAGAGTCCCCCGGTGCTTTGGGTTCAGCAGCAGCAGACTCCGTCAACGAGGAGCGCAGAGGAGCGTGCCGGGAGGGGAGGAGGTGTTTGAATGTTACAGGAGCGGGGAGAGAGTGGAGAGGGGTCCGCGTGTCTCCCTGAGGGGGAGAAGGCGGAGCAGGAGGGGTGAAGAGGAACCACAGGGACCTGGCTGGCACCCCGACATGCTCGTAAAGCAGCTGTTCTCCTCCTGGTGCAGAGACTAGGGAAGGCTGCCAGGAGCCACATGTTGCCAATGAACCCCCCCCACTGCACAGCGGAAGCAACGTGCACGCCTGCCAGAGCGTCTACTGACACTGCACACACACACACACACACACACACACACACACACACACACACACCCACCCACCCACACAGACGCGAGTACAACTACAGACAGACTGGAGACTGTCTACTGGCGCATATAATTTTCCACATAGCCACACACACACACACAGGCTCTCACTTTCTTGTAAGCCCAGAGTTGATTTTTTTGAGTGAACATTAATGTCAAGCCGTGGAGTCAGATCCATATAAATCTGATCTCATACACTGTAGAGCCTTTCCATTTGATACAAACAACAGCCTGCATAGCTGAAGGCAATTATATTTCTACAGCCTCCATTTGCCCTGCGGTTGCAGACAGCCAGTCAAACGCCCAGCCAGGCTTCCCTGCCTTTTCCACGTTCTCAGTGAAATCAACGGCGCGGGTGTCGGGCCTCATCCATGATTTACCCAGGTGAAATATTCATTATGTACCCTTGCACATTGTGGATGTATCTGATGCCAACATGGAGCTGACAGCTCTGCTCCATCACCAGGCATCACCTGGGCCCGCTGATGCCGGCACCTGTCTCCCAGCACTGCGCACAGAGAGGCAGCTAAACTGATCTGAATGAATAGACGGGGAGGGGAGCGGTGGGGGCTGGCAAGGCATAAAGGACCCATCTGTCTGCCTTAAGCCTGCGGGCACGGCTGCTCTGGGTCCGTGGCTTTTCGCCCGTCCCTGCCCGTCAACCGGCGGAGGTGAACCGCGGCCGACCGAGGGCTCCGTATCTCCCTCCGTATTCAATTAACCCGGAGCCAGGGAGCTGTGCCACAGATTGACCAGGTGTTTTGAACAGTGGGCCTGCTTTCAGAAGTGGGTGTCAGGCTAGTTCACGCCAACACTATGTGAAGAAAATACAAGATAAAAGCACCCTGACATGAGGCATAGTGGAGGTTTCAGCACCGCTAAGCCTGAGCTCCACAGAGGCGGCTCTGTGCTGCTAGCTCACCAGAGTCTCCTGTCAATTATTCCGTAGACGTGAACTGGCAAAATCCTGTTTAACACAACTGCCACACTCGCAGGAACAACACAGAGCGTCCAGACACCAGCCAGTAATTAAAGAGCCCTTGTCGAAGGGCTCCAGTCGTTACATCCCCATAGCACTGGACTAATAGCGCCATGAGAACACCTGTCGTGGTATTACTAATGCATTCACGTGGAGCAGATAGTGGAGGGCAGGAAGGATCCTAAGTGGAGGAGGAAATGAGGGAGAGAGAGAGAGAGAGAACTGCGGAGAAACAAGGGTGTCAGCATTCCTGCCTTACTATTCATTATGTCATCGCCTCTCTCCCGCTTTTCAGAAGGGGAGAAAACGGCGAGAGAGGCTATTGACCCCTCTCTGTGTCCGTGGCAGGTGGCGGGACAAATGAAGTTTCCCCTCGGACCCCCTCCGTATTAATATCATAATTATCCCCACCTCCGTGCCCTGCTCGGCCACCTCCATCTCCGCTGTCTGATTTGATGGAGCGGCGCGGGCAGGGAATCACATTCGATTAGCACTAAACAAGAGAAAGGGACACGGGGCGATCGAATCCATCAGGCTGCCACTGGGTGCGGAGGGAAGGGGGGGGAGGCAATTCTCCATGTGTCAACGTCCGCCAGGCTGGCGCTCCGTGTTTGTTAGTGTTTGTGTACGACAGGGCGGGCGTGGCGGGGCGGAGGTGAAGGTGGGCTATTTCTGTATTCAGACGCGTACCCATAAGGCCTCGGCGTTTAACACCTATACCAAACCTAAACACAACGGAGGAACATACAGACGCCACTCTCAGAATACTGCCAGGAAAGTAAATATAAAAATACCTTTTCGCCCCGGGTGTCCTTCTAGATTTGGGATAGTTAGTTATTTTTTGGTTGCAGTGGCAGCACACACCCTGCTCTGGGCAGCTCTACTGCCTCAGCAGCAATTTGGATCCAATGTTTGCAGCCCAGAGATAATTGTGGCGCCACTTTGCTCATACTACTGCGCCATCGCTGGGGGACGGGGCAAGGCCCTTTGTTTTAAGTGGCTCTAATGCTGCAGAGATGGGCAGAGGGGCTGAGCTGTGTGTGTGTGTGGTGGGGGGGAGGGAAAAGAACAAAAGAATACAAGGGGAATGAGAGCAGACCACCCCCCTCCCTCCTGCAGGTCTTGATTCCTGTCCCCTGTCTCATTATCAAGGCTTTGACTCAATAAAGAGTGGATAAAGACTGGATACAGAGGAATACACCCACAGGCCAAATCCCCTTACCTCTCTCTCTCTCTCTCTCTCTCTTCTCTCTCTCTCTCTCACACACACACACAGAAGTAGACACACACACACAAGTGCACACATGCACACATACACACACACTTTGCTCATTCTCTTGCTGCTTCAAACCTCTAAATCTATTAGTCTGTCTCCCCTCAGTGTACTGTGTGTTTTTAGCTTAACTTTTCTACGTTTCTCTTTTTTTCCCCCCATAGTTTTTTTTCTTCACGCCTGTGAACTTTTTAAAACTCTCTCCCACTTTCCTCTCTCTCTCTCACTCTCACTATTACTCACAGTGTCTCTCTCCCCTGCTGTCCTCTAAGTTCCCCTGTCCGCCTCGCGTAACAGGAGTTATTTTCCTTGCCCGTGTCTCTCCCTCGCCACAGCGCTCAGCTGCCGACCGGCTGAATATTTACATTTGTCACTCGCTGGTGACCTTTCCCTGCCGGCGCTCTGGGAGCCCCCGGACACCTCGCCAGGCTGCTGTTGACAGACTACTGCCTGCAAATCTCATATGGACACAGAAAATGGTACACGGCAACGCTAAGCCCGGGACAAAGGAGGACTATGGGGGGGGAGGAGAGAGAGAGCGAGAGAGAGAGTTGGGTCCGACCCGGGGATTGTCTATCTGGCTGTCTGTTGACTCATCTGACTGGAGGTGGCCCTGAGAGACAGAGGTGTGGAGGGGGTATCTCCAGAGATACGGAGTGAAGCGCTGTAATCTTTCACCTCCGGTGGCCTTCCTGAATGGCGCTCTACCTGTCAACACACGACATGCCGCGCTACAACCCGCCCGAGACCACTGATTTTAATCTGAAGGGTGGGAGTTGTGGATGCTCTCTCTGAGCCAATGTAAAACGGTATATTTTATGTTACCAGCCACTGTTATGGCTGAGACTTAGAAAGTGTTAGGCCTGTGAGCCCCTGAGATAATTGTGTGTCGTGTGTAAATGCATTTGGGTACTCGATGTAAGTAGCTGTGGATAAAAGCATCTGCTTAAATTACCTAATTGGAATTGGAATGGAATCACGGGGGAGAGTGGGCCGGGAGGGGGTCAGGGCATCACAGTAACAAGGGGTGGCCCCTGGGAGAAGCGGTGCCGTGTTAAAATGGGCATCCTGACAACAGGGCTTGGAAAGATGGGGAGAGGTGATGGTTGTTGATTGTAAAGGCATGTACGTGACGGTGTTATTCACTTGAGATGCCTTCCAAAAAGCTGGGCAGCGGTGGTCTGTCACTAATGCATGCAAGAGTGCTTGTGTGGCTGTGTGTGTGTGTGTGTGTGTGTGTGTGTGTACGTTAGGGAGTGCTTGTGTGTGAAGTAGTGTCAGGTGTAACTTTGATCTGCCTCCACCTGGCACTGAGGTTATGTTTAATCCTCCTGCCGGGCTCCATTAGGCCTGAATTAGACTTGAATGAGCTTCTAACTGAAAGCGAGAGAGAGAGAGAGAGAGAGAGAGAGAGAGAGAGCAGAAGGGAAGAGAATACGAGACAAGGGAGTCACTCTCCTGAAAACAACAAAAGATAACGAGGACTTTCCAGGTGTCAAGAGGAAGGAGATCAAAGGGTCGGGACAGCCTCTCTCAACAGTACAGTACAGTGTCGTCTCATTACCCACAATCCCCCAATCGGCACACCTATGAATCTCAGCGTGCGCACACGTTTGTGTACGTTTGTATATGTATTTACAGCCCTGTATATATCCGCCGCATACTGTGCCAGCAGTAAAGGCTGCCACAGCTAACAGAGAGTGATGAGGTGCGCGGCGCGGTGTGATCAGAGGCCTATTTACGGCCACTCTCAAACCCCTCGGACTTGACGGCCGAGCGGTAAGCGCACTCTGGCGCGCAGCGAGCATCCTCCATCACACTTTTTACTGCCCATCACCGCCGCCCGCCGTTAAGACAGGGAGATGGTCGGGCTTTTAGCAGGTCCAGATAGCCAGCGTGTGCATGCCGCCGTCAGAACAGCAAACAACTGGGTGAGATAAGGAGAATGGAGGCGTGATAATACGAGGGAGGTAGAGGGGGAGGGTAGTTTGTGGGTGACGCTAGCCTGCTGTCTGTCAGAGGGATGTGCGGCTAATAAATGCAAACTGGTATCACCGCTGGAGCTTCTCGTCCAAGGCTGTGGGAGCCATGTGGCGAAAGCACTGTGAAAGGGAGGAGAAGACAGGCGGCGTTCTTACCTGGAGCAGCCAGTAGCACCTGCGGTGGAAGGTGGGGATGATGGAGGAGTGGACGTAACAGCCGTACAAACACTGGTGGGGAGAGAGAGAGAGAGAGCGAGAGAGAGAGAGAGAGAGAGAGAGAGCACACATTAGAGCACAGTAAAATCCCCCAAAAAGCACAATACCCTCCAAAGACCTCTGAAACCCCGTGACCTCTCATCCCACCTCAGAGATACACCCACCTGGCAGATGGCCAAGTTGTTTTGTGAAACAAAGGCAGTGACCTGGAGAAGGAGAGGTCTAGGCGGGGGCAGGTGGGAAGGGTGTGTGTGTGTGTGTGCTTGTACAACCAACCAACAAACACACCAAAACACACCTTAGAACCCCCCACCGACAGAATGATTCAGGTGCACCTGCCTCCCCTCCCCTCCCCTCCACCACCACCAACCCCCGCGAGGGTCGGGTGGGGGTGCCCGGGCGCCGCAGCCAAAGCGCAGTGTTATTAATATCCTTATCGTAAACAGATAATCCCGAGCCTGGGGCCTCGTTACGGCACACAGCGCTATAGCAGAGGCTGATAACGCCCTCTGGTATCTGTCACCGGGGCCCGGAGACATTTTTCACCAGAGCCTTCCCGTAACCGTTACCCTACAGCCCGGCACAGCGGAAAAGGAGGAAGGAAAAATAGCTAGGAAGCCGCACTTATCCCCTTAAACCCTCTTCCCTGCGCTCCCCGCGCTCCTCTTATATCGTCCTGTCTCGCCGTCTCCCAGATGACCCACACAACTGGCCGCCTGCTATTTGTGTGTGTGTGTGTGTTGTTTCCCCTTGCTTGTTTACAGCCATGACCAGAGTGTAAAGTTGGAGCGGTTCTTCATTGCTGCCAGGCCCTCCATACCAGCCAGGAAATAGACTGCAATTTTGTCGGTTGCAATATTTGTGAAAGGCGAGATTGGGTGGATTGCTTTTAGGACGGGGAGTTTGGCTCTTTTCAGGAATAAATCAAACAAGCAGGCCGGCAAGTTCGGCCTCAGTCCAATCCACTCTGGGGCAAATGTTTGTTTAGAAAAGCAGGCGGAATCACAGCCGGGGTGAAACATACACTGTTAGCCGAGACGCGCTTGCACTTTCACACTCTCATTATTTGGCGGTTGCTGTGTTCAATAAGGTAAGGAAGGTTTTCCCGAGGCCCCGTTGGTAGGAGGTGGCTGACAGGGTGTGTGTGTGTGTGGTGAACCATGGTGGTGTTGAGGGGGGGTGGTTGGGCTACATTGCTTGGAGGACCCTGTGATAAATTAGACCCTTGAAGTGTGCTGTGTGTTTAACTAAAGCCTGGTTAAAAAGAACAGGTCCTGCAGAGGAAGTGGGTCTGTATAAACACTCATTTGCCATTTGCCAACATCAAACCGTCTGATTAATTATACCAGCGTGGCACCGAGATGGAGCAGACCCATCACGACGCAACACAACGCAAACACTGAGCTCACATGTAATGCGTGTTAGCATGTGGGCAACACAGAGGTGCGAGACGCATGCACACGCACACGCACACACACACACACACACACACACGTCGTCCATTGACTCTTTCCCCAGGTGTTCCATTGTTCCAATCAAATCTATTGTGAATTGATTCCCAAGCAGGAGAGCTCAGAACGCGGTAGTCAGAGATACTGAAGGCACGCAGACTTCCCCCTGTTCTCATTGTTTTGCTGTACTGTCATCCATTACGGCTGTCTGGGAGAGGATGTGCGTCTCCACCCACTCCCATAGCACTGCCATCCATTATGCCACACTGGCAACGGACAGACGCCTCCTCCCACACCCACTGTGCAGCTAACACCACATTACCACCGTCGACTGTAGAACCGCAGCCTCACAAGTGCTTTTCTATTTTCATCATTTGTGTTTCCTTTTCAACATTACGAGTGCCGTTGCATACTGTATATGATTGCATTAGATTAGATGACACTTATTATTCCCCTTGGGCGTAACAAGGTATTGAGGCAGCTAAATATAGAATACGGAATGCATATAGGGGGTTATTAGCCGCAGCACGATAAAAACATTGTAACATAACCATTTCACCGTAATCACACGATGCAGTCAATCTGAACAGAATGTCGGAACCCCTAGCTGTGGCTGGGAGTCCTTTTGAAGTTTGTAAATAATGTAATTCCAATACTGAAATGGATTTAATTGTAATTACACCGTGGTTTGCCTATTACAAGGAAAAGGGCAGACTTGTAACTGCTGCTTTGCGCCGCAAATATGTTGTCTTGTTAATTTGAGTTACGGTGCGATTATTGATTATATCACCATTAATGCGGATTTGGCCTAAAGCGACCAGCCCGCAGAGAGGGCTTCTGTGAAGCCGGGAGGTTGGGGGTGGGTGGGCTGACGGCCGCTCCTCAAGATCTGACAGGTGGGTCTGTGCGGCAGGCCTCGGTGACTAAGGAGACCGGGGAGTGAATAAATTAGCCCCCGAGCCGCTCTCTTCAGCTGTTTACTTCGCTCTCCCAACCACACAAAGCAGTGTGCCAGCCACGAATCAGGCCCTTTAATGCGTGACACTAACTGTCAGCGCCTGAGCAAGGCAGTGAACACGTGTGCACAAGCTCGCAAGCTGCCAATGAGCTCTTAAGGACAACAAAACTACTCCCACTCACAAACAGAAGCAGACGTGGCATACATATTCTTTTCTATGCCCGCTCTCACAGTACGGCCCGATGCAAGGGCAGGCTCCACACGTATGCTCTTGCTCAAGTACGCCCATGTGCACAAAGCTCACCCTATCCGATCCTCCAATCAGCAATTCAAGACGCGTATCAGTTACCAGTGTTTCTGCTGCTCTCTGCAGGCTCAGCGCCTGGGCGACACAGTGACAACGGCGAGAACCATTATTTGCTGTCTTTGGGCTGTGACAGATGACAACACATCACAGGTTGAGCAATTAAACTGTAATTACACACACACACACACACACACACACACGCACGTCCTCTCATGAAAGCAACATTTTTCCCCGTGTGTGCAATTTTCCGAGAGCTTCCAAGGGATTTGCACGGTGGCTAAAACACATGCTCGGGCATAAACGCACACATACGTCTTCGCAGGAGCGGGCATGGGGGGCACGCGCATGCCCCCACCACACACACCTCAACACGCACCTCAACACGCACACACGCACACACACATATTTTTGATGCATTGAGGTATGAGTGAGACAGTACACACCAGAGGGGGATATTCACAAGCAGCATTACCCATAATGCATTCACGCGCTGTCACAGCAGACAGCAGGAGAAAAAAAAAACTGTTACAGTGACGCGTGTCCTCCAAAGCCCAGACACTGATGCAGCAATTTCATTTAGAGGTGTCAATCAAACTAGCGGCAGCCAAGACAACCCAACACTGGCCTCAGGTCCGGTGAGGGGATATTACTGCCAGGTCTGAAAACTGCTTCCTCGCTGTGCCTGGGCAGGAATTGGCATTGCTGTTGGTGTAGGGGCAAGCAGGCCAGACAGCCCGGTGATAAACAGCCAAGGCTAAATAAAACCTTCAGACATGATGGCAAGGCCACCGCCCATCACCTGTCTTGCCTCTGGAGGCCTCTGCGTTGCCCCGGCAACACCCCACTCGTGGCCATACATCACGGCTGACAGGTGGCGGTGGCGGTGCCGTGCGAGAGATGGGCGTACGAGGGCGTGGGCACGTAAGCAAACAGACAGGAAGGAGGGCTCTCATTAGACCATAATGATCTGTGAAGGCTCTCCTAATCAGCGCGTGGCACCTTATTTATGTTGCCAATTTGCCGCCTCCCTGCTGCGACGCTGGCAACGTCTCACTGCCATGGGACGCTTCACGTCGCCAGGCTGTCTGTCAGCGACGAGCGCGCGCCCGCCCGCCCGCGCGACACGACACACGCCCACGTTAAGTAGCGCGGGCCCGCAACGGACAATATCTGTGACAGTGACAGTTTGTCACGGTGAGGTTGTTCCTCGTTCTTCTGTCCTTATCGCTTTTCCTTCGGCTGTTTTCTCTCTCTCTCTCTCTCTCTCTCTCTCTCTTTTCCTGCCCCCCAGAGCGTTTTACTACTGACCCCTGTAAGTCTTCTAATGTGTCCACAGCCAGGGTCTCACATATCATCGCTACAGCCGCCGATGTAAGCTACAGTAGGAGCTGCTTTTTTACAGCCCTATTGAGTGACTTGTTTTGCTGTTACTATGCGGTTGTTAACACGGACAGCTACCTGAAAACAACACTTCACTTTCCCTGCTTCATTACAGGGCCCTTGTATCGCCACTTGTGTGTGTATGTGTTTGTGTGAGTGCGCACATGCGCGCAATTGGATGTCGGTTGCCCGGGGCGGGGTTGATTCAGCCTGGAGGCTCGGCAGCAGAAATGAGAGCTCAGGCAACAGCCAATCAGGCAGTGGTATCAAGCGCCATCCGCAAAGGGTGGAAACGTAGAATCCATACTCGATAGAGATTTACGGTGTGTGGAGGATCCAGTGTACCCCGGCCATACACGACATCCATGATGACTATTGATCAGCCAACGATCGCTGGCTGCGTACAAACGTGATTAGATGACTCACAGCTGAAATGTGCCACTTCCACTTTGGAGGATGAGCTCATTTTTGAGCGATATTGCGTCACTGTGTGTGGAAAATCTCTCTCACTCTCTCTCTCTCTCTCTCTCTCCCTCTCTCTCTCTCTCTCTCTCTCTCTCTCTCAATTGTTTGGCAGGAGTCAAATTATCTGTAGTGTCTGTCGAGGTGGCTCGATGCCCAAGATGGCCGAAAAATCTCTCTCCTGCATGTCTGACAGCTAAGAGGCATGCTACAGCCATTTTAGGCATCACTAGCCTGGGATGTTACCCAAGCTCATGCCTTTAAATAACAAGATCCTTGTAAAGTATCTTCTAACTGTATAGTTTCTTTTAGTATGTCTAAAGACTAAGCCAATGGTTGATGGGACATTATACATAATAAATCAAAAGCAGCTTTAAGATTTATCTTCACAGGCTCCTCTGGACCAGTTGGAGCCTGTAAATCAGTCAAAACTGAGAGGGCCTTGAAATGATTTGGCAGCCTGCATCGTGAGATGGGAGAGAAGAAATGGAAGACAAACAAAAATATTCAGCAAAGCAAAACAAATGACGCTTCAGAAGGAGGAAGAGAAATCCCTCCAAGTGTTATGGAAATTGGCGCCTCTAAAAATAGCGTGCTCGTTGCAAATAAACACAAAACAGTTGATAGGCCCTGAAGAGGGGAATTAATTAGCCACGCTGGACGCATAAACACAGCCATACATCAAGTCCAAGGGAAAAACAATAACAAAAGTCAGAGTATAACCCTCGCCCTGTCTCTCCTTGGTCTCAGCCCTGGAGGCTATAGGACGAGCCACAGATAGGAAGGGACGTAAACAGCATGTAGGGATGGATGATTGAGGATTGGTTTGAGCATTTTACATAGGGTGGCACAGAGAGACAGAGGGAGAGGGGGAGAGAAAGAGAGAGAGAGAGAGAGAGAGAGAGAGAGAGAGAGAGAGAATGACGGGGCTTGCGTTCCTGCTCGTGCACGTGACAGGCGAGGCTCATGCACGTGCCATTGCACGTCTGTCTCCCTGACTGAAGACGCGGTGTCTGTTGATGCTAATGCCAGCCGGCCGGGCTCACGGCCAAAGGCATTAAGTGGAATCGAATTCCACCAAACTAGCTTTAATCAGCAGGTTTTTAAGGTTAGAATTACTCTCCCTCTCCTCCAGCCTGGTGGCCAAGGTTACAGCAGACACAGGCAGGGGCTGGGCCCAGCTAATGGGATGGAAGGGTGGCATGGGGCCTACGGCATGCCACCGAATAACACACACACGTGTGGAAAATGCACAAGCAACCATAATGAACACATGCGTGCACATGCACCGCAACAACAAACTCTCACACACGCAGAGATGCACAAACATTGGCACACACAAACACAAACACGCACAGACACAAACACAAGTTCGTAAATGGACCATGTCACAGTAAGGCTGCGTTTAAAATTCATCATGGTGAAGATGACAGCAGGACTTGGCTAAACGCCTGAGGGAAATATTTTGACAGTAAGAAAAAAAAAAAGTGTGTATATTGTGTGTGTTGTATATCACCACATAGCTCAGCCTCTAGTTTGATTGATTCCCCTGACACCACAAGCTATATATAGCCCACGGTACAGCTATAGAATGACAGGATAGATGCAGGCCATGAATGTAAATGTTTAGGCGTCACAGGCTTACATCTGTTACAGAATCAGACTAGCTATCCAGATGTTCAGACGCAACGCAGGGATATTTCAGCAAATGATTCGGAGGCAGTTTCAGGGTGTGTTAATGTTCTCAAATTGAAATAGAATATGCACACAAACATACACATTAAGCAAACAAACCTTGACCAATTTTCCCACCCGCTTTAGAAGGTTCTATCGTCAATTCATAATTCTGCAAAAGCCCATTTATTAAAAGCCAATCTAGCTGTAATGTTTCAACACCAGTACGGAGGGGTGAAGTGATGGAAAGAAAGCTTGAGTGAATGCACCGTGTTTGTACATTCATGGTAAAATGTGGTGACTCTCTGCCTTTATTCTTCCACAAAGAGCCAGCGAATGCCTTGCCTTGACCTTGGCCCCTTGACGGCAGTCAACAAATGGATGCCTGCGTGCAAAGGCAAGCTCCTTTTCTCAACAGTAAACCCCCGCAGTGCTCCTGTCAGCTTCCTCACAATACACACACTGGGGTCTAGTATATACTGGGCCTCCAAAACCGTATGCCAACATTATCTACTTATACTGCACCGCCATTTACACCTCCCTTCATTTCTATAATGTCTGTCCTCTCTGAGTTTGTTGCACAGATACGGAAGAGGCCTCACTTTGGACATGTACTGCAAAAATGTAATTAGCTCAAGTCAAGTCTTTATTTTTGAAATGCTAATAAGCTGTATGTATTAGGCCGCTTGAGTTAATTGAATCTTAATAAGGCTAAATATCTTTGGAAAGTGCGGTATGTAGGAAAATTAGCAAATCATACCAAGTGCGTGAAGACGGGTTACAAATGCAAGCTAAGTACGCATTTGAAAGGTAGAATGGCAAACGGAAATAGGTCATTACCTCAAGACAGCACTTCCTTATCGTCTAACCTTTGAGGTGACTTCTACATCGCCTACAATAGACATATAAGAAGAAAAGAAGAATAATGAGCATTTGTTTGCATTAGGAGGCCCGGGGCTATCAACCATGACAGGTTCTTCATTCCATTAAAAAGCGAGTAATGGATAAAGCAACTGAGGTATCGGCCCTATGGCTGGCAGGCCAGAGGTCAGGATTTAGCCGCCAGTTTCAGTTGGAAACAGCTGAGTCGGAGGAGATGTGCAGGTACCTGAGCATCACCACCCGCTCATTGAAACCCAAATGTAAGTGCTGGAGGAAAGCCAAGAGCGATGCACGTTACGAATCCCAGAGAGGGTTGTACCAAAGCATCAACTGTGTTAAACGACACATGTAGCGACAGCCAGTAGCAAATAGATAAAAATAAAAACGACAACTTTAACATATGGTGATGTAAGAATGCGGTAGCTCTTCGATACTGAAAGACCAATAAAAGTGCTGGCATGGAATTTGAAGCCATTGTGCTCCTTATATCGTAAGCATGCATAGAAGTTGGAGTATGAATGAATGTCCAGCAGACGATAAGTCAAGTTTGCAGCTGATTAATAAACATGCGTGGCGTTGTTTGAGCACGTGTGATCGGCCATTAACCTTCCCTTGTGCTATCTGAGGTGAGGATGAAAGTGCCACACCGAGGAGAAGGGGAGCACGTCCTCTGCATTAATGAGAGGTGAGCCAGCACGCACACGCACACACACACACACACACACACACACACACACACACACACGCACACACACTGTGATGATGACATCACACGCCCTGCCTCGCCACTGTTGGTTCTGCCAGGCAGACACAGCGACCAATTGTGAGAGAGGGAACTAGATTTGTTAAACCGCACAGTTCTGTTAGGGCCGATTAGCCAACCCCCCCACCCAAACAACTGTGATCTATAGGCACTCCAAATATCCAATAGCGCTCATACAAGCAAGGAGGGGCTGAGATAGACTGTAAATCATGACACGGTCCTACCGGGAAGACAACACAGGGAAAAAAGGAGGGGATGGAGGGAAAAGCACAGACAGAGAGAGAGCGAGCGAGAGAGAGAGAGAGAGAGGCGCTTAGGAAAACATGAACAGGGGAGAGAGGGCAGGAGAAAATTACTGAGGGAACGAGGGAGATGGCAGAGGAAGAGCAGCGAGCACACAGAGCAAAGACAGGAGAACATGTCTGGGAGAAGAGAGAGAAAGAGAGAGAGAGAGAGACACTGGAGGGAGGTGAGGAGCGATGGAGGGGGTGGGTGGGGGCAGAGCAGATATGATTACCAAGGAAACGGTGAGAAAAACAATCCCTGCCAGGAAGAGCAAAAGAGAGAGAGTAAGAGCAGAAGAGAGGAAGGAGTGAGAAGACAGACAGGAATATGAGAGAGAGAGAGAGAAGAGAGAGAGAGAAGAGAGGGAGAGAGGGGGGGAGGCTAGGATGAATGCTAACAGGGAGCCCAAACCCATGTGCTTGGGCTTTATCCTTCACAGGCGGAGCAGCAACAATCGCAAACACATTTTCTCTCGCCCTGGTCCTAAGAGAGATAAAAAAGCAATTTGTATTCTATTCCTATTCAGCGTCGCTTGGCCTGTTTCTCTGCCTGCATATTTGTAAACACAGCTTTGTCAGAGCTGCTTAATCTTCCAAACACAAACAGAGGCTACAGCAAGGAGAGGTGGGGGAGGGATGGGGGGGTGAGACAGCTATGGGGGGGAAGGGTGTTGGACACCTTTGTCTCTCAGACCCAGAAGGTGTTCTGTCTGGCACATGAAGCACACACACACACACACACACACACAACCTTGACTGACCTATTCGCTGAGGGCTGCAAGGCCCAGCGTGCCAGCCTGGTGCCCAGGCTAGAGTGGCTGTGCAAGGTGTCGTGCGGGCACACTCTCCAGCAGAGAGACAGGGGGCTATATGGGGCTCACGCTGCACTATTTGGCCTGCACTCACCTCCATAGAAGCTTGTGTGCTCAGGCCACATGGTGCAATCGCGTGGAAGGACAAACCCCATCACGGCCACCATACATGCTTGGAAATGGCGACCGTCTGGCTGCACACGTTCGCTCACAGAGGCGTGAAATTAGGCGGAGCGGCACCTGCCAATACGCATCGCATTAAGGTGCACTTGGTTCCCCGTGCCTCAGACTGCCCCCCCCCCCCCCATGTCTTCCCTATTGCTTCTCACCCTATCTGCCATCTCTTCATTATGACCCACGGTGTCCAATTAATGACTGGCACACAGGCAGCTTGGCAACAAGGAGACATCCTTTATCAGCAGCCATGCCCCCCCCCCAAATCCTCCCTTCAGCCACAGCAGCGCTGTTTGTACCCTTGATTTAGCCGGGCGAGCTGTGTGGAGGGATTAGTGGGATTGGACTGGAAACAACGGCAGTGATGACAGCGATCATGCGGGCCCTGCTGGACAGGAACAGCAGCCAGCCCCCCCACGTTGCTCCCAGCCTACCACCTCTAGTGTCATGTCACGACTAGGGATGTCACCAGAACCGATACTTCGGTACCAAATCCATGCCAAAATTCTGTAAACATGACGGCACTCGTTTTTGTAGGTACCGGGGATCCAACCAGGTGGCGTGCGGCTGCAGCTTCGCCTCAAATTGTAAAAAATAACAAAAAAACAAAAACAGCGAGTAGGCTATTTTGCGTTCCAGGCAGATGATCAGAGAATAATAGTAAAAACAGTTCCGCTATTGTCATGTGAAATAATTTGGTTCGTTGTGATTGGTTTTAACCTATTTAATGGTCTGGCGAAAGTGAAACAAAATCAGCCTTGAAGCAAATAAAATACAGACATGTCGTGTTTTTGCGTTGTAAACATTCACGTTGTGAGTACATGGTGTACTACACGAATGCATTTTAACCAGCTTTTTCGCAACGCGCTTGGCGATACCTCCAGAGCGCCGACCGGGATCTGGGTGAATGCTTACGCGACCTAGGAGCACTCTCGTGCGGGCACCGAGTCACGGAGAGAGCCTCGAGCGCTAAAGCAACAGGCTTGTCATTAATTTCAATGAGCACCGAACATTAGACCATGCTCTGTCCAGACATTACAGTAGCCTATCATCCTCATGGCACATGCTTCAGAAGAGCTGACAAATGACTTTATCTTTGACGGCAACGTCTCAGCATACAACGTTATCGGTATCGGAGATACTGAGATAACCTAACTTTTATGTAACATAGTAGCTAGGCTACATATAGTTATTTTTATTTATTTTTTAACTCTGTATATACCTGTGTATAACTGTGTATGCTATACAGTATATACTGTGTGTGTACACACACACACACACACACACACAAGCACACGTGTATATATAAATACAAATTTTTTCCCCTGTGGTATCGAAATGAGTATCGAGAACCATGGAATTTCACAGGTATTGGTATCGACTACTAAAATTCTGGTATCAACAACCACACCTAGAACCAACTGATTTTGTTTGCATTCTTAATATTATGTCAACACAAGCTAGCTAGCTAGCTAACAAACTAAAGTTGGGGTCTGCGTACACCCATTTTACTGTCAGCCAGCCGGGTAATTAAAAAAGACTTATAGTGTCTTTGTCTATTGCATATTCTAATGTATTCCGCTGTGGCTGAGCAAATCTTATAGCCAAATGCAAAACATAACACAGAGGTAGATGTATTAACAATGCATTTGCTAAACCATCTGATTCTAATTAGGCTCTCTTCAGCCAGGTGCGCCAAAGAAACAATCACAGTCAGTAATTCCGTTCCGCACCTGCTTACGGACAGGCAAACACAGAAGATGGACAGACAGTCATACAGCCAGAAAGAGACAGTTGTGCAGACATATGAGCCAACAGCAGAGGCAGCTTGGGAAAGCGATGGGCTGTCTACCACATGTAGAACAAGAGAGAGAGAGAGTAAGGCGCGCGAGGAGAGGACAGACGAGGGCGAGCCACAGACACGCACTCAGCAGACAGACGGAGGCGCCAGAGAGCCCCCCGGGGCAGCCGTGTGATAAAGACTGTTGGGAACGCAACCCGAGGAGGGCATGTTGTGTTCAGATTGTGATGAGGGGAAAGGGGAGGAGGAGACAGAACGAGAAAAGGAGCAAGAGAGTGTGAGAAAGAGAGAAAGTGACAGACAGAGACCAATCAGCCAAAAACCAAAGAAAGAAAAGCAAATGAAAAGTGACACTTTAATTCGGAGGGCCTCTTCTGGCTGAGTTATTATGAGATGTTTGTAAGCTGGCTTGTCCATGCATCTCCGCTGGCCCCGCGCCTTTGCTAGCTCTCGCTGAGCTAACCTTCCGTTATCTGTGTGGCTCGGCAGGGGTCCGCTCCTCTCTGCCACGCACCCCTTTGATCCTCCCACCTCCAACATGGCCGCCGCCGCCTATCCCCTTCAAAACGCCTCTCTGTGTTCCGCTGCTGTACTTTGATGAGGTGCAAGTTGGCCCCAATCCTCCCCTTGTTAATTAGCTGCAATAGTCTTATCTTGGAGAGAGGTGAAAGTCTTGCGTTGGGCTTCAGACACTCAGGGACACAGTCGGGGAGGGGTGGGGGTGAGGGGGCTCTACACCACCAAACAACTTCAGAGAGAGAGCGAGAGAGAGAGAGAGAGAGAGAGAGAGAGAGAGAGAGAGAGAGATGACACCGGTGCAGAGGCGACTTGACATTCTGGGCTGGGTTTAAGCTGCATTTTTGAAGACAGGGGCCTGACTGGGGTTTGGGATTTAATCTGTGTGAAGGGGGAGAGAGAGGGCTGCGACCTGGGTGGGGTGACCATGGGGGAGATGCACAGACAGAGAGAGAGAAACACACCCAAACAGAGAGAGAGAGAGAGAGAGAGAGAGAGAGAGAGAGAGAGAGAGAGAGAGAGAGAAAGAGACAGAAAGAGAGAGAGAAAGAGACACCCAAACAGAGAGCGAGAGAAACAGAATGGAGGGGAATTACAGTTTTCTGCGCTGATACATGGCCTCAGACACACCTGTTCTACAGGTACAACGGAAGGCAGGCGAGAGAGAGAGAGACAGAGAGACAGAGAGAGAGAGATAAAGCCCCAGGCTGGAAACAAATTCAATCAGACAGACGGATATAGACAAAAAGCCAGTTTAATAGTCAGACATACAAGTGTGCAGCCAGACAGACGTATCACTGGAAAATACGTGAGGGGGAGAATACGATAAGAATGGCAAAACGGAGAGGAAGAAAAGACCCAGAGCAAAGTCAAAGCAAGGAGGACAAAAGGAAAAAATAAAAGAACTAGGAGGGAGAGAGCTAGCAAAAAGGAAAAAAGAGAGGAACAGGGAGCAGAGGGTGGAGAGAGAGAGAGGGGGAGGGAGAGAGAGAAAGATAGAGGGAGGGAGAAGACAGTGCCGACAGGTCTCTGGAGGTTGTAATATATAGCGTCGTTTCAATCTCTCAACAGCAACCGCGGCCCTCCTTTTTCATATCCCTCCACAGCTGGGGCGGCGGGATACGTCTGTCCTTCACAGCCACAGCCACATTCAAGATGATATAACAGGCTCATTTTTTCACATTACGTTTCCGTATCTCGATGGTTATTTGTGTCTATCGGGGGGCGTTTCTCCTACGCCGAACTCTCCCGGAGCGCTCAAGGTTAGCCGTGGAAACAAACGTGGGCGGACGTTAAAACGCGACCTCTCCGTTTCCCTGCTTCCCCCAATTCCTCTCTCTCTCTCTTTTTCTTTTGAAATGGCCGGTTAATTCATACGCCGCACGCGCCATTAATCCTGCACTCATGCATGCCTCTGCTGAATAATTGATCTCAGTGCTATTGTAACTAAATCCGTCAAAACAATGGCGCCCTGTCCTCCTCCTTTACTGTCTCTCTCCACCTCCGCCTCTGTAGATGCCTGACACTCTCACTGCAGGGGGCTCGTAAAATAATTAAATAAAATACTAATCTAACAGAAACTTTAGTTCTTTCTCTAAGTTATGTGGCACTCCAAGCTGTGTGTATTGTATATGGAGAGAGAAAAATGTTTGATCTCCGAACGTAAGCGTGCGACACCGGTGTTTGGCCACAAGAGGGAGTTTCCAACTGAGTACCTTAGGAGGCTCCAGCAAAGAAAAGCCCAGCCACTTGGCCGCTTCCATAAAACAAATATAAAGCTGCAGCTGACAGAGCTGCCTGACAAGTCTGCTTATGGAGACCTGGCAGCTGAGCAGGCGCTGACCTCCTAAGGTGGTCAGCCTTGAGCACTCTGTCTAGACCACTACGAACAGCTGCTGGGACCTGGGCCCAACTGAAACAATGGCTGAATGTTAATTTACATCCCCATCCTGTCTCTCTCACTTACTTCTGCATACTGTGTTTAAAGTAATAAGTACAGTACCTCCTTGAGTGCCAAGGTGCCATACATCTGCAGGAAATAGACCTGTCATCTCAGCAAAACAATGCTCGGTTACCATTATTAAGAGCTCTGGACAGGGCCTGGCCATGCATACTGTCCACACACACACACACACACACACACACACAACAGGCTACACAAACAGGCGCACGCACATTGTACCGTATATCACACGCAAACACAGTGACATAGGCACTGAATCATAATCTAATTCTAACTCGTGTCACTTTTATGACACATCAGGCAGTGACGGTGGCCATTTTAAAAGAGGATTTAGTGTGAAAAAAAGTCAAATCTGTAGTCGGAAATAGGATATTTAGTCATTACAGTATGTAGGACACATTACACCGCACGATGCACATCACGTAATGTCTTACTCATCTCTAAAGCATCCGTCCACATGCGTGTGACGCATGCAGATAAGCCACTGGGAGAGTCAGATAGCACAGATAAAGGCTCCACATGATAATAGAATGACCTCTCATGATGAACAAAGGTCATGCGGAGGTGTCACTCAGACACCCGTCTGGGCGGACAGTGGCGAGATGTAGGTCACGGGCTGCGTGGGGTTTTTCCAATGGCGGGCGCTGCGGCGTATTGCTCAGTGTCGCGACGCATTTCCCATCGTTTGTTATGAGGCGCCGTCAGTGGTGGCAACAACCAATCCGTCGCCCGTGTCAGCTGTATGTCAGCCTTTATGTCAGCCTTATGACACATGGATCAGTGTTTGGGGGGCAGGGGTGTGTGCTGGGAATGTCACCGGCTGCCATTTGCATGTCCGTGTGGCGCAGGGGGCTTGTGTGATGGATTTGACACCAACGGATGGAGCTTGGGCCTTTAACACATGTTTACAGCGCTGATACCCTCCATGTTAAGCAGTCGCCGGGGCTTTTCTTCTTGTTTTTTTCCTTCTTCACTGTGTTCCCTGTTTAAGGTGACAGGCGGGCGAGCATGGCTCGCGGCAGCCATTTGCATGCAATGCAGCATGTCCTCCTTCCATAGCAGGAGCCCCCCCTCTGGGTGTATAAACAAGCGGAGGTTCCTGGTGGCACCGTGCCCTCTCTCTGCCTCAGCGAGATTGGGCTGCCTGCGCTCCCCCCCCCCCGCCTGTGTGCACAGACCCCTTCAGAACCAGCCTTTGTTTTCATAAGGGAGCAGTGACGCTGAGATGAAAGGATGAAAGAGATAGAGAGAATGTGAGGTGGAAGACGTGCTGCCTTTACATAGATGTGCAGAACCATCCCTGTCTTTATCTGCCTTTAGTTGCAGTCCTTCAAATTACCACTAGATGGCCGGCTTCAAAATAGAGCAAAGCTCCAGTACATTTCATCTGACACAGGCCAGATTCATACTGGTCTGGCCTTTTCTATGTTCCAACTCTCTATTGCGTAGAAAGAGTTGCACATCCCAGACAGGTTTACAGCACACTTTCAGCATTGTTAACTACATTAACCGTGTCGTACCCTGCAGACAGGAGTTATTGTAAGTATCCTTCAGCTTAAGACCAATTAGTGCCCTTCATTAGCTCATTGAAGGCAAGGTGTATCCCTCAGTGATACTTGATGAGAATGAGAATATGGCCGCACATCTGCGCATACCTGCCAAGAGCCCTCAAGCACTGGTTGTTCTGTACAGTAAGGCTAGCGTGGCCTGCAAAGTGCTGCCATGGCATGTTTAGAATACTAGAACTGCACCGCTACAGAGTTCACAAAATGGAGTCTGAGAGGAGATAAAATAAAAAAGAAAGACAAAAAGTTGTCTTTTTAAGTCTAATGTGGCTTGTCAAGGAGAGGCGAGAGAGAGACCGCTTGCTGCACACGTGTACATGGACTAAAGCTTTTTTCTTCTATCTGATAGATGTAGTCGGGCCGTGACGTCAGCTCACCGTGCCGCCCAGATGTAAGGCAAGATGAGCTGTGTGTGTCAGCCTCCGTCTACCTCTGCCATCCTTCTCACACTGTTGGTGTGTGACAGAGGGGGCCACCGTGGCCTCTACAGGCCGCGTGAAGGCTGACATGCTCAATCCCCCCCACCGCACCTGTCTCATTACGAGGCGAGATGTTGTCGGGGGTCTCTCTCTCTGCGCTGTGCTGGCCTGTCCCACTGTCAGCAGGCAAAGAGCTTCTCGGTGGGCACCAGGCTACTTCAGTGTGGCATTTGTCTCAGAGCCTTGCGTGCGTGCGTGCGCACGTGTGTATGTGTGTGTGTGTCTTGGAGGGGGGAAGGAAGGGGGGGAACTAACGCCCCACTCAAATGCCACTCTGCTTCCAAATGATGGATATAAATACAACACCTCTGTCTACCGTGCCGCTTTCATTTGTGCTCTGCACTGCGGGTAAAATATAATTGAGCGGGGAGATTTACGCATCCAGATGACAGTGGGGCGTAGGGGAGTGCGTAGCCAACCAGCCCGCAGATTAATAAAAAGCCTGGGAACAGACTTGCAGGATAACACGCAGCGAGAAACAAAGCAAAACAAAAGCAAAACAACCAACTTGGTGAAAAGGGCTTAAATGACATTTAATACATTTACTGGCAAACATAAACATAAATTGACACCGGGAGGCCGAGGGGAGTGAATACAATATCTCTGATTGCTATTACTGGCATGAGCAATGACAGCGTGCGCAAGACTGGAGTGGGATATTGAATTTCATGTTCTTTGAAATGGAGTCTGAAACGTGAGATTTGTCTTATGCCCACAACCCCCCCCTCCACCCCCCGCAGTCTCTCTCAATCACAAAATGGTACCTGCAGTTAACGAATGCGCACTACCCACACTGGCTTAATGGGCAGTGTAAAGGATCCGCAGTCACCTGTGATTGGACTGCTTCGTCTTCCCCCCCACAACCACACTGATCACAAGCCTACCTGGCAGGGAAGGGTTCCCTCCACCCACCCTCCACTATCCGTCTCATTACGGCGCCTGGGAATATCTTTCACTCTTTGGTGTAAAAGATCGAGCACATCTTTCTTAGGCATGTAAATAAAGACACAAACGATAATGTGTGTGTGTGTGTGGGGGGAGGGGTGTTAATGAGCGGGAGATGTGCTGAGGTCGCTGTGTTTGTTCTGTAATGGCGTGTTGCCGCAGAGAGCCGCCACCTTAGGTGGGTGATTAGCGGTAATTATATAATTACACAAAATGTGATAATAAACAGCGCAGAGGGAATCAGCTCCATCCGCCACTCCTAAGCCACACGCACACTGTCACCAGAGGGAGGAGGGCGCACACAAGCACACGGCCTATATACTCGCCCCTCCCCTCCGTCAGATAATTCCATCCTGATACAAAAAGTAATGGAACACACACACTTGTCCTCCAGTCCCACCTGTGAGTAAAAAACGATTTGCTCCCTGACATGCAGTAACGGCCAATAAAACAAGTGCTGACTCGCTCCCAAAGGCAGCCGGGGGAGGAGATGGGGACAGGGGGGGAGGTGGGGACATGGGGGGAGGTGGGGGGAGGCAAATGAACACAAACTGGGAGTAAAAATGCGCTCCTCCCCGGAGGATTGCGCCTGTTCTGTCCTCCTCGCGCTCATTCCTGCTGGAATGAGAAACACTCTCAGAGAGAGAGAGAGAGAAAGAGAGAGAGGGAGAGAGGGAGGGAGATGGAGAGGGAGAGAGAGGGAGAGAGAGAGAGAGGGCGAGAGAGAGGGCGAGAGAGAGGGAGAGAGAGAGAGAGAGAGAGAGAGAGAGAGAGAGGGAGCGAGGGAGGGAGATGGAGAGAGGGATAGGGAGAGAGAGGGAGAGAGAGGGGGGGAGAGAGAGAGAGAGAGAGAGAGAGAGAGAGAGAGAGAGAGAGAGAG
>JAODTR010000022.1:3466240-3497065 GCA_025399935.1 Amblyopsis rosae | reverse complement strand
GCGTGCGAGCGGGCGCGCGCGCGCGCGCGCGAGAGAGCGCGCGAGAGAGAGAGAGAGAGAGAGAGAGAGAGAGAGAGAGAGAGAGAGAGGGAGAGAATGTGTATGTGTGTGTGTGTGTGTGTGTGTTCGTGTGCATGCCTCAAGTAGGAGTGCCTCTTAGACCTAGGAAGGCCAGAGTGTGTGCGTGCAATAATTACAAATCTGTCCAGAAGTGTGTGTGTGCTTGTGTGTGTGCTCGCTAGGGGCAAGGCAGCATCACAGGAGGTGAGCAGGGGAGGAACAAAGGGACGAAGGAGGACCATGATGAGGAGCAGAGGTGAGGCTGTGTGCTGGGGCAGGACTGATGACTGATGCTAATGCTAACAGAAAGTAATGGAAATCAGACCTCACGACAGGTGTGAGGCCCTCTCATGACTGGGCAGAGATTGGGAACTGAGCCATTAATCCCGCCATTCCCCTTTGTGCCCCTCTGTGGGTGTGGCAATGTGGACTTGTGTCTACCAACAGGTGTGTGTGTGTGTGTGTGTATGCGACTACAGTATGTAGCTGCTCATATAAATCGCAAGATAGTACAGGTGGAGACAAATGTGATTCTATTGCTTATTCTGTCTGTCAGTGGTTGTAGAGAGTGTGATTGTACCCAGCAGTGAGCTGCATTATGTAGACACACTCGCACACACGCACACACACACACACACACACACACACACACACACACACACACACACACACACACGCACACACAGAGGGCAATATAAACAGTGACACAAGTTGCGTGTGCCTGCGTATGCTTGCTGATAGCCCGCATGTGTGACTAGGGCTGTGACAGTCACTTCAAGAGCCCTGTGGCTCCCGTGGCTCACAGTCAGGCCCCACCACACTAGCTAGGCTTGAACCTTTCAAGCGCCTCTCCCCTCCCCCATCCCCCGGTGCCCTGCTGATCGCTGACCTTGGCTGGGCACCAGAGCTTGGCCATGGGAAAGAGGGAAGCGATGAAACACAGTGTCTGTCCACATTGCGCTAGTCATGCTGCTTGTGTTGTTGTGCGAGCAGGGTAGTCCAGATCAGAATAGCATCTGTGCAGTGCCATGGCGATATGCCCCGCAATATCAACTATCTCTTTCAGCACAGCAGCACTGCATGGGAAGAGGTGTGTGTGTGTGTGTGTGTGTGTGTGTGTGTGTGAGACCAGAGCTGGTGTTTCTAGCAGCTGATTAGCGTAGCTGATAATGTGTGCGGCGTTGTAGCAATGCATACTGTACACACATCCATGTGATTTGTGCGCACACACACACACACACACACACACACACACACACACACACACACACACACAGTGTCAAAACAATCTCCCCGCCATCTGCGGGAGCCCATCTACTCTCCCGGAGGCTCCTTGCGATGCCTCCTGCTCTCAGAAAGCTGTGACGAAGGAGAGGATCCTCCGTCATCTCAGCCCGGACGGAGAAGCCCCTCGCTGCCAGCCTGCCTCTATCTCTCTCCAGCACCTGCTCTCGCGGCAGATGGGATCGCAGGGCAAGGGAAGGGTGCGGCACGGGCAGGGGAAGGGGAGGGGGGGGGGTTGGTATGGGTTCCGGGTGATAGCAACGCGAAGGAGAGTTGGGAAGGCGAAGATTATCTAGTCCGCGGGCTTAAGCTCGGGGTGGAGGCGACGCTGTTATCGCGGTTTGATTTCTCGCTCGGCGCTCTCGCCGCGGCATTACGACGGCTGTTGGGTTGTCAACATGGATGTGAGCCGCTAGGATTACAGCCATTAAACACAGGGGAGATGCTATTCTCAAGTGGCGGGCCCTTAGCATGCTTATCAAAAGGCCACGTCAGCATTGACAGGATGAGGACAACGTGTATGTATTATCTTTAGCCATGTCAAATAAATAAATACATTTTAGAGCTACAATATGCCTCTGTCACGATCCATCCAGACTTATCCAGACGATGTCTAAGCCACCAACCAGATGTCGGTCTCGCTTATTCTTGAACGCGAGGTGGCTTTTCCACTTTCAGCGAGGCCCGATCAATAAAGCCAAGCACGGTCATGCAATATTTGTAAAGAAGCCTGACATTAATACAATAACCACATAGGATTGCTGTTTAGCGTTTTACAGAATGGGAGCTTCAGCATTCATTTTTCACCAGAGCCAATGTGAAGATGGAGGGCCTAGATGATTCATTATGTTTATCATAATAGCATATTGACCTTACCCTCTGGGAGATAGAACACACTTCACACAATCACAGAGCCACCATGACTATATTACCCCCACACACGCACGCACACACACTTGACTGAGTGTGTTTGACTGTCACATGGCCAGTATTATAGGCTATAGATGACAGTTTATGTGCTGATGATGAGGTTTATCGGTGCTGCTAAAATGCCTGCGTTGATCTTGTACAGTGTAAATCTGCTTTAAATAGCAATACATTCGCTAACCTTTCTCAGAAGCATAGCGGTCGTCAGCTTAATGACATCATATCACCAGGCCCACTGCTGCAGCAAATCTACCTCACAGAGCTGGATGTTTGTGTACCTGTGTGTGAATCATGATTCCGTGTCACTTTAAGTCCTTTACGGGTTCACACAGTGTGTATAAAGGTCTTTATAGCAGGCCAAGTCCAGGTCTTGTTGTGTTTTTTACAGAGTAACGGCTCTCCTTGTTGTGTGAGGGCAAAAGACCATACTGGATATTTATTAGGCCTGGAGTCAATGCCCAGGACTAAGCGCTGTGCTATAAAACAGACCTGTATAGCTAGCCCAGTAGTGACAGTCAATTGGGCTGCATCAGACACTGCACAGGCCAGATGCTATTGTGGTGGCTAGGAACTCCACTACTTACCATGCCCATCATTGGCTTTCACACTTGCACGCACAAGGACACACACACACAGATGAAACCAATGCCCCCATCTGCGATCTATATGAGTAAACACTGAACACAAGAACAGATAGGACATGCGCTAAGCTAGCATATGCGCGTGTGTCCCGTACATCTGATGATGTACTCATGAATTAAATCAGGAAGCTGGGGAGCAGGTCTGGAGCAGCAGGGTCGCACTGCGCCACTCTCTGCCTCATTCTGGGCTCCTATCCCTAATTTATTTTGGCTTTCTTTTATATTTTATAGTGGAACGAGAAGAAGGAGCACTTTAGAGACCTCTACAGGAGCCACAACGTCAGAGATGAGCCAGGCTGAGGCCACCACACACACAACACACACACACGCATGGCGGGCAGTGAGGTGAGGAGCTAGGTGCTTAGGATCTGATGGACGCTGGCCGTCCGTTCCTCATCGATCGTTCCCCCAGAACATTTAGCACCCTAGCTGTGAGGGGGCTGGCCACAGCTGGGCCTGTGTGGAGCCATCATCTGCCGGGATATGGGGTGGGTGGATAGGGCGGGCCACAAAAACAAAAACTAAATAATACAAATAAATAAAACATCCTAGCCATGAAAGTTGAAATATCAGGCCGCAGCCCTTGTCTGGGGCGGTTCTGGGGAATGACAGCAGTGTTATCGAGCTAGGGATGTGTGTGTGAGTGTGTGTGTGTGTGTGTGTGTGTGTGTGTGTGTGTGTGGTGGGGGACCAGGCCCGTCTTTATTGCTCTTTAATCAGAGCAGCACAGGCTGGGTGGAGATCAATGATCTCTGAGCGTTAGCATTGACTTGGGCCTACAGCTCCCTGTCAAGGGCCCGTCTCCCACCTAATGTTACATTTAATGAGCCAATTAGTCCACAATGGCGTGGCCGGCATCTTAAACTGTTGTTTACTCTGCATTCATTATTAATATCTCATAGTTAGGTATGAATAAAATTAAAAGGAGCGCCGAGACCATTAGCTCCCCATGGTGGATGCTTATTAAGATAGGACGCTTTGTTATCAGAGCGTGGGTGGGGTGGTAATTGTTGGTGGTGGGCAGGATATGCTGGTTCAGGAGCGGGAGTGGTGTGATTTATACAGCCTTGGAGATATTGCTGTGAGTGCGTGCTCTGGAGATGGAGCGCTGCGGTTTTGCCCTAATGCCTGGGAGAGAGGACGGCAGCCGGCGCGCAGTGGCTTCAGACGGCGCTTTAAGCTGTCTCTCTCTTCCACCACCACCACCATTCCAGCAGTCAACTTTAGCAGGGGGTATGCAAATATTCTCTCTCTCCCTCTCGACCCCCCGCTCCGTTTAATTTCCCTCCTCTCATGTACATTTTAATGCACTTCTGAATGGTTCACATTAGCCCGGGCTTCTATTTATTTATTTTTGTCCTGCTTATTTCAAAGGAAATGCCAGACCAAACTGGAGAGCAGGCTGGGTCCAGGTCTACTTTATGAAGCCACGGGTGCACCGAGGCATACTGATCATTCAGTATGCCATAAGTATCAATGAGACAGCTGCTGCTCTGATTGCTGGCTGACTCGCCGGTGTCGGTTATCCACACAGCAAAACACACACTACTGTCCCCCCCTCTCCACACACACACACACACACACACACACACACACACACACACACCTCCACCACCACGCCGCGTTTCATTTTACACCGTGGGGGCGCTGTCTGGTGATACGGGGCAGGGAGCATCGGTAGGGCTGCTCTAGTCTGTTTTGTCTGCTCCTCGTGAAGAAGACAGAGTGTGAAAGTGTGTGTATGGAGGCTGGAGCAGAAAAAATAAATCAGAAAATCAATAAAACATTATAATCGCTCCAGTCAACAGAGCAAGACCCCAGCTGCATCCAGCCGGCTCCTCCTCCCAGAAAGAGCCCAGGCTGCTCTGTTGCTGTTGGGAACCACTCCAAACGGCCGTGCTCAAAAATGTGGGTAGATGCCTCAGAGGGCATGTGTTACATCTGGCAGGGAAATAGACAGCCGTCAATATGAAAAGAGTCAAATGTATTACATACCTATTTGGATGTGCTATATAGGTTACTGGCCAGAGGAGCGGCACTTATTACAACCAATCAGTAAAACTCTCTCTAGGAAAGTCATGAAATTAAATGATGAATGAAGCCATTTTAATTAAGCCATTTTAATGCACGCCTATCGTTGCTGAGCCTGGGAACTAGCTCGACATATACAGCCTGACAGGCCCGGCCATTAAATAATTGAAGTGATGTGCCTACACCTATATTACAAAGACTAACACACGGCTACATCTATGTTAAAGCATATGCCTGCACCCATCCGTCCAGAAGGGAGGAGCCCCGCTATTCACTCATTCATCCATGGCCTCCGGTCGGGGAAGCAACAGGACACTCTAAACCTTCTCGGCTGCGGAGCCGCTCGCCATAATAACTCATAGGCAACATCGCTCCGGAGCGCAGCAGCAATCACTTTCAAGCTCCCAGTTAAAATAGTCCTGGTGACAAGCCTGCTGCTTTAAATAAGCACCTCAGCCTGTCTGGAGAGGCTCCTTAATCCCAGCGGTGAGAGGCACTCCAACAGGAAGACACCGAGGTGAGGGGAAAAAAAACAAAGAATACAACTCCTTCTCCACTGGGAAGACTGGAAACGGTTCACAGTAGGAGCCTGTACGACGCACGATTCACCGGCACAGAGGACAGAGGTAGTCTTTTGAGGTGATAGGGATGTGATGGGTCGGGAGTGAGTGTGTGTGTATGTGTGTGTGTGGTGTTGGCGGGGGGGGGGCAGAGCAGGAATACTAAGAATGTAAATGAGACAGCAAACCCACAAATGGCTCAGTGCATGCTCTCACACAGTCCCTCAAACACATCCTTCACGGGGGACTCTAGACGCACATTTACATTTTAACATTGCGTTGCACAGCAAACTGAAAGAAAGTGGGTAAAAATGCCAGCCACAAAGACACAACGAGGTTCAAGCACCCAAATGTGACAGCGAGGCAGATTTTGGCTGAAGTCACAAGCCAGTGGAGTCAGTGTCAGGCTAGCCGCGCAGGAAGGTCATGCTAGCGCTAGCAGCATTAACGGCATCATGCCGATCTCATCTATGCGAGGCCATAAAGCAGTTATGCTTGTGTGCACTCCTGGCCCTGTATGTCTGTGTGTGTGTGTGTGTGTGTGAACGTGTGCATGTGTGCATGTGTGGCGTGCCCAGATGTGGACTGCACAATCCCTCTCAGTGACGTAATCCCCTGTGAGCGAGACTGGTGAGCTGTGATGTCATACTCCCTTCCTCCCCCAAAAGAAATGTCCACACACACACACCTCCTCCTGCTTCTCAGGTGAGAACAGCACGTCCAGCACAGAAAGGAAATACCGACACTGTGGCTTGTCCTATACCTCCCTCTCTTTCATCGTCTGTCTCTTCCAGCCTCGCTCCATCCTGCCTTTACCCCTCTCTCCTATAGCCTTCCCTATTGCTTCCATCCTCTCCTCTCCTCCCTCGCTCCCTCGCTACCTGAGGCCCTTGTTCTTTTATAGCAAATTGAACCTTTCACTCTGAAAGAAATAATTACTCTCTGGAGAGGAAAAAGGGGACTGCCATGGAATGCTGATATGACACCCAATGTCACCTTGCCACTCAGCGAGCCACGCACCACCAGCGGGGCGTGTGTGTGTGTGTGTGTGGAGGGGTGGTCAGGGAGAGAGAGAGAGAGAGAGCAAGAGAGAGAGAGAGAGAGAGAGAGAGAGAGAGAGAGGGAAAGGGTGACAGGAAACAGAGATGAAGGGAGCCAGGCAGAGCATGTAATAAGCAGACGCAAATGAGGAGAGAGGCGGGGCCGCGCCGGTGTGGAGGGCAAGGCAAACGAGAGGGAGGAGCAGAGAGGCTTTGGAGGGGGGGGGGGGGGTGATAGCCAGGGAGAGAAGGGGGATAAGCGAGGTAATAAGCGGAAAGTGTGTGAGACGAGAGGCTGCCCGTGCACGTGAGCGAGCACGCGCACGGCAGGGTTGGTGGACAAATGGCAACGGGGGTAGAGAGGTGTGTGTTTATAGGGGGCGGCCAGGGGCAGAGAGAGCCTTGAGCTGGATCACTGGTGTTTCCACTCAGTACCCATCATGCCTTTCAGCAGAGTAACCTTCCCATGCTAAATGGCCTCTCAATGGGCAGGGCAGTGACCGGGAGGGTTCAGTAGCATGAGATGGAAGCCTAGAGCTCCTCCCTGTGCCTCTCAGCCATCTCATGTGGCAGAGATTGGGGCTGCAGGGGCCTATGGCGGCGGACACAGGGCTGCGCTGAAGTGGACGGGGAGATGCTGTGGAATCTACAGCTGAATGAGCCCAGAACTGAGGATGAGAGCTGTGTTTTATTTCCCCAGAAATGTGCTTTGTACAGGCCTAACACAATGAATCCCTGGTATCTTCATCTTAAAGCCCACACGCGACTTGAGCAAGAACTGAAAGAAATATAGAAATGTATACATGCACACGTACTTTGTATTATGCACCCACACGCGCCTCTCATAACAGTAGCCCCAATATCCCACTACCCCCCCGCCCGCCCCACGGTGGCTTGCGAAATGAGAGCTATTTTTAATATCTGCTCTGGTGCCTTCTGAATAATGGGCAAATATTCCTCAAGGTCACAACTCATTTGTCAGGCTGTGAGTCACAGGGACGGCCCAGTGCACTAAGGCTAACATTCAGCTTTTATTCCGCTGATAAAGCCCGCAGCGGCTTTACGAGTACAAGCCGTTAAAAAATGGGAGAATAACATGCATCGGGAAGATGTGCGGGAGAGTAGCGGTAGCGGGAGAGGACACTGCCCGGTGTTCTCTCTCACCTACTGTAGGTGGTGGACGGTGTGGGGTGGGAGCAGTGCTTTGGGCTAAATTGGGTAAAATCCATCAAGTTATTGTGCGGCGACGCTGCCGGAGAATGCCAAAGGTGTCAGAGGAGGGAGTGGCTCTGGGGATAAATCATGGCTCGCCTCTTCGTGACAGATATAAGACAGTGACGTCCACAGGGGAGGCGGCGGTGATCAAAGCGGAGCTGTGATGACTTCATCCAAATGTCATCAACACGCTAGCACATATACTCTTCCCCACCCCCCTCCCCCTACAGCATTATTTGATCCTGGGAGACGTGTTTGTGACAAGCCGGGACATGACAACTGATCTAATACTTATATCTATAACAGTGAATGACAAGACAGTTGGCCAAGCCTATCTATAATGCATGGAATAGTCAGATTGGTAACAGTGAATGCCACTGCTGCCATGTAATGCCTCCCAGCCGTATTGTGAATCAAAAGGGTGCGTGGTTTACTGTCAGACCACTGTAAACCATCGCTGTGCGACGCCTACAGCCCCACATCCCCTGGTCTTAGGTTATTAAATCCCACAGCACCCAGTGTGCGTCTTTCACCTAGGATGCTTCCTCCCCTGGCCAAGGACTTTTATCTTCCTCCCCAGCACAGCCATGACATCTCCGTGATGCTTTCAATTTTCTGCTCTGTGCCTTTGTGTTTTATGGGCCTGTGCATGAGGTTCCAGCCGGGCTGACCCAGACTCCCCGTCTCTATGTACGCGTGGCCTTGCCGGGGTGACATCAAGGCCACCAGCCAACCAGTGACCAAGACTGTGTTATTGTCTGCAGCCAACCACAATGTGCACTGAACCTTCTTCTCTCCCCGTACAGGAAGACATCGTGTTCCACTGATCTCATTTGATACAACATCCATTCATTCTTCAGTGGCGTTCACGGTTGTTTATATACTACATGTTATGCTATTAAAAAAGCAGTGCTTCATAGTTTGTGACCCCACTAGTGCACTGGGGAAATATAAACAGAACTCTCATCCTCAGCCTGGGGTTATTTGGGGGTACGCAGAGGGAGGCGTACCTGTACATTATAGCTGTCACATCTCCTCGTCCACAAGAACGTTATCCAATACTATGCACTTATTTTTTGGGGGCGCAGCTCAAAAAGTTGTAAAAGCAGCTGCTTTACACCATAAACCATCCGACTTATTTACATGGTGAATTAGTTGAGAAGTTAAGAAATGTTGTTAAACAAGCAAAATGAAAGATATAAATCCAGTCTAAAACAAGCTCCTATCTGTAAGACTCTAAAAGGTGTAATTATCTGAACAGGCAGAGAAATGAAAAGTCTCTGCCTGTCAGAAAGGATTGATTAGGTTCCATCATGGCCTTCGCTCCAATTGCCTACAGTACTGTACTTACTGCATTGGTAATTTATCAATGATGAACAAGATGGCGACCAGTGACAGAAACCCATTGGAGTTTCCAATCTTTCCATCTTTCCAAAAACAGCATAATTGTGAGTGTGACGACAGTGGTCAGGCACATGGAATATAAAGTTGCTATAAGTATGGGGCGCAACCAGCAATGGGAGGATCGAAAATGGGATCTAGCCTCTAGATTCTGTGAACACGACATTTCCCACGACCTTCCATATCCCCCCCTTCCCCCTCCTGGATGCAAACTCAGTTGTTTTCACTGTTTCCTTGCACTCCTTGGATCCCAACAAAATCATTACTTGGATGGAAGGTCTCCTAACTTGGCATTTTCGGGTGTTAAGCGCAAGGTTGATGGTAAGGTAACTCAATAAGTAGGATATAAAGACAGCCAGAGGATCTGGCCTGATGGTCGTGCAGTCCAATACTGAAAGAGTAAATGTCTTCAAAAGACCTTCAGATGTCGGCATGCCTGATGTTGCGCTCTACTCCTGAGCTTGTATTTGTGCATGCTATCTGATCTGAGCTAGTTGGGAGCAGGGTAAGGGTGGAAGGGGAGTTTTAGGGTGGGTACTGCAGAGATCAGAACCCTGTCAGCTCCTCCTCCCGTCCTCCTCACACCGTGGGCTTCTCACGCTATTACATTTAAATCCCATGTGGGATGTGAGCAGGAGGGATGGGATGGACCGGGCTGGAATAGTGAGCAGAGGTTTTTCCCCTTCGTGGGGGAATACCGTACGTGTGTGATGCATTACATCCCTCTACCCAACACCCTGAGCCCACCGCTTAGCTGAACTTTGAAAGATATTGCTTATAAAAGAGATGACTCCTGGCGACAGCCGAGTTCTGTAGTTTTATTACACCTTGGGGCTACAGCGGCCTGTCTTTGGAGAGATAAGGTTGTACCCTTTTCATTTTGTATCCTCCGGCCGATATTTTAAGCTGGCTTGTTAAGGGCAGGCGAGCTGAGCGCTGGAACAGAGTTTGATGCATGGCTTTACAACAGGAGCCGGGCCCATAACGCTCAAAGGCCGATCATTACTGACCTTAATAGCCCAGTCTGCATCTGGGCTTGATTGATCGTGCCTAGCAGGTTGTGAAATGCACCATCTGGAATGAAGGAAGGAAGGAATGAAGAAGGAAGGTTGGGTGGGTGGGCAAGTGGGGAGGGAGAGGAGGCAGGCAGCACCAGCCGAGCACGGAGGTGAGTAAAGGAAGTGAAAGAACAGCGAAAAACAAACACCACACCAGCTGATGTAGTGGAATTGATGGCCATAGTGGGACACTGTAGGAACTTAACTACACTAAGAGGCCCACCAAGCATCATAAATACCGTCGCTGACAACAACTACACTTAGCCAGGCTAGGCATATACAATATTCATTTGAGAGGCTGCTGCTTGGTAGCTCTTGTTTACTTGCTTGTGTGCTTGGATGAAGTCAGCACAGCTGGTAAGGCTGTGTAAGTGCGATGTGAGCCAGTCCCTATGTGAGTAAGCGAGATTTCTTGTGTTAGAGTGTGAGTGTGTGTGTGTGTGTTTGTGTGTGTGTGTGTGTGTGTGTGCGTGCGTGTGTGTACGACTAGTGCATGTGTGAGGAACAGAAGGTAGCTGGGTCCTCCGAGCACCTTAGTACAGAGATTTACATCATAAAGTCTGCATAATGCGTGATCTTCCACCTCTACTGTAGTGTCGAGGATAATCATAAGGCACACAGAACAATTAATGACATCCCCTTAACCTTAACCTTCGTTTAGACAAATAATAAATACTAAAAAGGAAACATGAATGAGACCTTGGGAAGGGACTCAAGAGGAGATACTGTCTATTCCAAGACATAAAACACTTGACATTTAACCATTTACCTTGAAGGAAGAAGCCGTTAGGTTAGTATCTTTAAGAGAAACATGCCATTAAACTATTAGACTGACAGTAATTACATGCAACACAAATGTTTCTTGTACAGCGCTTTGTCCAGTTGTATGACTACCTAAACCTGTCATCTGTGACGCTGTAGGAACAGTGCAGCATGTCAGCGCTCTGTGTAAAGCACACACGTTGTAACTATATCACTCTAACCATCCATGCATGATGAAATTCCACTGCTATAAATATTTAAGTTGGCAGACCACAGCCCTTTCGTGTCAGCTGAGGCTCCCAAGGGCTCATCAAAATCCAGTTCTCCGTTACACCATTACCATATATCCCTGTCTCCGAGAGCCAGTGAGACTAAGACACAGTACTGCGAGTTAATATGTATCTGGTACAGAAAAGCGCTTCTGACAGACTCCTTTTTGCACTTCATTAGACCAATTATTTGGCTTGCTGAGTCATTTGACCTAGCTAAGTCAAGTGAGGCTTGACAAATGCAGAGAACGCCAGGTTTGTGATACTGTGCCGTGCCTTGCCAATATTGATATACACTACCCTCACTTAAAGAGATACCGCTACGTAACATACAACACACCGTGACAGCAACATAGACTCGCTGCAAACGGCAACCTACAAGGTGTTTGAGGCCGACTTTACACTGAGGAGGATGGAACAATTGGTATCACATATGTTATGAGAGTGAAATTAAGTAGTAAGAGGATGACAATAGAACGGAAGACAACCAGAGTGCGAAGATGGAAATGAGAAGGAAAGAGAGAGAGAGATGGTTATAAGTTGTACGGGTATAAACGTACATACTGCACAGTGCTTTTACAAGAATGCCTTTGTGCATTTTCACTTAGCTGTTTGCCTGTGTGCTTGTATGTGTGCAAGAGACAATGAATGCATGACCGGGAGGAGGGAGGGAGAGAGAGAGAGAGAGAGAGAGAGAGAGAGAGAGAGAGAGCGGGGGAAAAGGGATGACAGAGAGGCCAGGCGGAACAGAGACTTCTGTCGCTGATTCAACACCTTTCTCATTTTATTACCAAATCACCCATGACAAACAGCCCTGGCGTTTGGCAAAGGTGAGGCGGGCGAGTGGGGCGCAGAGAAGGTCGCCCCGGGTGCTGCAAAGATTGCATCAGTAGGGCAACATGTCTGCGTCACTTTAAATGTCACCTTTACATGACGCAGCCATCCATGTGTCATTTTTAGGAAGGCAGGGGGTGACGCCGATGGCGGGCGTTGCCTATAGAGTCTGTCCGTCGTGACGCAAAGCCTGGTGACCGAGAAATCGTATCACCTCCGTGACTACCCAGTGAAAAAAGGGCGACGACGAGATCAATGGAGCCTGTGAAAAATGAAGCAATTGTTTCCAGGGAACATTGAAAAGACAAGCCAAGCATTTTTAATGAAAACAATATATACCACACCGCCAAGCAATCTGCAAGCCATATTTTGTTTTAGCCCTTTAAATCAAAATCTAAACCAAAACAAGGATAACAAAAACAGTGTCTAGTTTTGTCTCCCTTTGGTTTTTTGATCTTGTAATACTATCCTTGCATACCTCCATTCCTCCTATTGTGTGTAAATAGATAAACTGCTCATGAAACTCATCCGAGGCCTGTGTTGGAAGTAACAGATGTCCACCGGACAGCCTAGTGCTCAGGGAGCAGGGTAGCGGCTCCAACGCTTTGACGTCAATGGGAAAAGCCAAGACCTTATTTCTATGGCTACATAAGATAGAGAGGGGAAGAGAGAGCACGAGAGAGAGAGAGAGGGAGGGGGGTGAGAGCAGATTAGCTTGATTGACAGCTATAAGATGCTGAGAACCGAGCGGGTAGTGCAGCGAGCCAGGGCATCGGAGGGGAATGGAGTTCATTCATGAGTTACGAGTGAGTTTCAGTGATGTAGTAAAAGAGGAATAAATCTGCTTTCAACTGCCTATGAAAAAAAAAAAAAAAATACAATCCTGGTCTTGTGATGGAGACTCTTACAATACAAGACAACAGGCTGAGGAGCAAGGCAGTAGCAGCTGGCAAACTTATAGTGTACCACTGATTCAGCCACAAATCAACAGTCAATACTGTAAACAGGGGGAAATACACATCAAACTGCCAACACACTTTGAACTACATTTCTTCAATTTCAAAACAACATTCAAAATAGGCCTATAGTTTTCCTGAAGCCTGTCAAACTCCTTTATTTAGTTTGTTTTTAATGCAGATGTTCCCCCTACCCTAAGAGGTGGTTGACATAAATAACCCACAACACATAACAGAGCTACTGTACAGTTAGAGCTCCTCCGGACATGTGAGGACAAATGACCGTCCCTTAATCCCCGTGCTAAAAGAGGCCAGGTTAAGGTTAAGAGTACCACAAGCCATCAACCGCCAACAGCCTTTTAACAAAGTTTATAAAGTATATCCCGGACTCGTCTCAGAATACCTAGACCAGGTATTTCTTACGATTACGAGATAGCCCACTTTATTCACTGTATAACCAACATGGCGCAGTGGCGATGAGGCTTTTGATTGAAGCAGAAGAAATGATAGGAAATTAATTTCCCTGAAAAGGAGGTCTGGGGGTGCGTGTCGCGCTGGAGTAGCTTGGAATCTGATTAGTTGTTATGTGTCATTGAAGGATGTCCCCGACACACGCTGGTTTTCTGATCAGACCGACTGGAGGAGAAAATCCCGGTCGAGACCCACTGCAAGGGATTAACATGTCATCACAGAGTGGGATGGGCTGCCGGTGAGGGGCTGGGGGAGTAGGAGGGCTGACAGACTCATCTCACACCTCCTGTCCAGAACACACCTGTTCCGACACAGTGTGAGGTTCCAGAGACAATCCTGACGCTGTGTTTACACCTGTCCAACACACACTTACCACGCCCACTCCCGCAGCAGTTGATGAGGAGGAGGAGGAGAAACAGGGATGGGTTAAGGGTCAGGGAAGAGGAAAGTGAGGAAAACAAAAAGGCTGATGGAAATTTCCCCGTCAGAGAAAAAGCCTCCGGCGCGATGCTACAGCCTCGGCATCAGCCACGGCAACAACAGCCGGGTGCGCTCAGCGGCGCGGCGGTGTCGGGGTAACAATGATGCATGGTGTGACCTTACTTGTAATGCCAGCCTTAATCTACGCAAGTGGAATAAATGAAGTGGGGCCGGTGCAGACGTGTCACCCGGCCTTATAAAGACAAATCCACCGCCGCTCCCAGCTGTGTACATGTATTCATAAAAGTCAGCGGGGGGTGGGGGGTGGGTGGGTGTCTCAGCGGAGCATGGCAACCGCCCCGTGCCTGCCTTCTCGGTCGTCACGGTTGCGTGGAGCTGTCTGTCAATGCGGAAGGCACCGAGCGTTGTAAAGGGAGGGGAGTGGAGGAGGAGGGGGGGGGGGGTTGGCAGTGAATAGATTGAAAGAAATGGAGGCTGATGAGAGGATGACATGGAGGTGATCATTATGGAGGTCACGTAGAGTGTCCCCCTTCTAGAAGCCCGTGCGAACGCTACAAGATGATTTGAGAGGGAAGCGGTTTGAACCGCGCACTCCGTTTGGGACGGATGGCTTCGGTCCTCGCGAGCCGACACTCTCACAACTTGTCAGAACCGCTCATTACGGACGAGCGACGCGCGTCCCCTTGACAAACGACGTTTCCTAGCTGGACAGCTGGCTGGCTTGTCAAGTTAGCTGCGCTCCATTCATATTCGGGCCCCGCTTTAATGACGCGCAGTTCCACTAAAGAGCCGCCATTGATCACGGTGTGCTGCATACACCGTGTTTGTTGTGATTGACAGCAGGCCTCTGTTGACAGGACCAGGGCCACACGGGCGTGTGTGCTTACACGTGCATGAGTCTCTCTGTCTGTGTCTCTCTCCCTCTCTCTCTCCCCTCTCTGTCTCTCTGCCCCCCCCCACAGACCCATCCTGCCATGTCTCTGACGTGGCTGTGATTAATGTCCCTGGCCAGGACGATGATGATAATGATGATAATTAATCAAGGGTCCTTCCTGCACCTCTAGGAGCCTACGGTGACCTGGAAAAGACACCCAGACCTCTTTACCCCCCTCCCACCTCTCCCAAATCCCTTCTTCTGGCTTCCTCCTCTCCCCCCCTCTCCTCCTAGTCTCTCTGACAGGCCTGAACCTCGGCCCGGCAGAACGAGTCATGCATTATCCTGCCATCACCACTTCTATTTATATCGCACCGTCCATCACTATAACTTACTCTGCCCCCCCTCCCCCGCAAAGCCGCTCTAAAGTGGAGTTTTCTTTAAGATGCCCCATATTTCCTGGCGGAATATGGAAATATGCCTATGCAAATGGTCGGAGCGTCTTAGGTGACGGGGGAGAAACCGACAACCGATATTTTATTCCGTACGGCCCTCGTAGAAACAATGGCCGAAACTAAATGCCATCAGAGACGCTCTCTCACTCTGCATTTTTCTCCTCCTTCCTCCACTCTCTCGCTCTGTAGTATATTCCTCGAAGTTTGACGTGCGTCTGTGTATGCACCTGTGTCAGCATGTGTGTGTGTGTGTGTACGCGTGTGGTGAACATAAAGTGCGCCTCTTGCAGGGATCTAGAAAATATGCGGCGGCAGAATGATATTTGGAATTCCTCAGTGGATGCCAGGCAACAGTAGCCTGGAGCGATGGGAAAGATTTTTTTTGGTCTTACCTTCTCTTTATTTCCCCGGTGAGGATGATACAAAGCACTTTTGCTCGGCTAGAGTTGTACGTGCCAGGCATGTGCTAAAAATGCACACGCAGGAACATGCGTGCACCTCATTTCCTGGGCGTCTTTTTCCTCTCATAGCATACTGTGTCCAAGCTGAGGACGCCCTAAAAGACACGTGTTCACATGTGTTACAAAACAGTTCACTCTAAATACAGGCGCCGTCTCACAGCAAGCGCTCACGGGCCAAGATGGAGCAAACTCCAGTAATGCTTTGGTAAACAACGCTAGCCACATCAAAGCTACTGTACGCCTCTCTCGCTCCTGTGTCTTTGCCCTCTGAGTAGCGATTTTCTGGATGGAAATATATATATATAATTCTCCCCGTCATGCCAGGGGGAGATGCCAGGTATAGCCACCCACTGCGCACCCTGCCATATAAAACAACTGCAAATGACATCATCAGATCTCAACCCACGCGGAACAAGAACAAAGAGTCCTACATTTATCCTATACCCACCATGTGGCCTATATAGACAAATTGCATAATGAGTGTGTGTGTGTGTGTGTGTGTGTTTAAGCATTTCCCATGCATCAAAGCAGGTCCCTGGATGCGCGCCTTGCTAAATTGAGTTCTTAAAACAAACAGGCAAATAAACTGTATGTATCCTATTATTATCATGGCCGTCGTCGTTGACGGCCTCGGCGGCCTCTAACGGCATAAATACTAAAGCATGTGCCATAGATCTGCTTCCATCAAAGCCAGTTGTGCACTGTGCCGATTTACACCTCTGCTCCTGCCTGCATTACTGCCATAATGCTTTATGGTCTGTATTTTCAATTCTATGTCGACACCATGAAATTAAACTGTTCTTTCGCCAATTGTCAAAAGGCAAAATGCATTGTCTGGATAACCCGAGTCGACGGGATGCATGGCTAGCCTCCATGCTCTGAAGTGCTTGGTAGCGGTCCAGGGCCTAACCAAAACAACAGTTTACCCTCCCAGCTGGATTCAAATACGTGAAAAACATGTTTCACTCAAATAGCAGAAAACCAAGAAGCAACAGAGACAGAAAATTATTGCCTAAAAGATCTAAAGTAGGGAATATGGATATTATGAGATCATTAAAAAGTTATTTTATTGTTATATGCCTTACATACAGTACTCTGTAGACATACTCATTTAATGGGGTAATGTATATTTAAATCGGCCTTTGGAGGCAGACTGGTATAGAGACACAAAAGGTGGTTGTGTGCGCACGTGAGTGCATGTTTTGCCTACTTATTGGTGCTTTAGATTTGCGTCACAACACAATGCGCATTGTGCTAAATACTTTTCTCAACAGAGGGATTTCATGGTGAATGGAGACTCGTATCCTGCACTATGTATGAACACACTCTGTTCCAAATAGGAGTTTCCAATGCACAGTAGGTATTAAACCCTTTAATTCTGACACTGTACATCAGACAGAGTACACCTTCAGGGCAAACAGCTTGGTCTGCTCTCTTTCTCTGCTGCTGGTGTGGCTGTGCCCGGTATGGTTAGCGTGGCTAGTAACATTGTCCAGCCAGAGGTGGTAGAGGGGTCAACCAGGGCACACAGCACTGCCAGGGGTGATGGATGGCCGGATGATCGGTTTGGGGGGATGGGAGAGACAGTCCCCTTGCAGCCAGAGGGGGGGGGGGTGGCCTCATCTTCAGTCCAAGGCGGAGAGAGAGCCCGCAGGCACTGAGTGTTGATGTGCTCTGCCAAGGCTGTGTCTAAGAAACTCTGAAATAAAGGTTGTTTATCACAAAAGACACGTCTCCGAGGAGTACAAAGATGCCGTTGATAACCTTGTGCCTGCGCTGAGCGCCCGTCCCTCCCCTTGAAGCTTGAGCCCGGCGAGGAAATATTGACAGAAATGTTTTCAGATTATATTCTCATGACTAAATCAATGGCGGGCCACCGCTTCAGAGTAGAGTTGGGATGGAGTCATTCTGAAGGTCAAGTGGTTAGCCCATTAAAGTGCTTGCTAGCTGCGCTATTTGGCAGCCTATGCCCACTTCCACCTATACGACGCGGCGGCAGCAACCTTGAGGAGTTGATTAGCAGTGGAGACGGCTCCCACGGCATAGGAGACCCCCCCCCCCCCCGCCTCATAAACCCGTGAGCCTGGGAGCAGAGCTTGGGAGCATGGGAGAGGGGAATTGGATGGAAGGAGAGGCAAAAGGACTGCCTGCATGCCTCTGCCTGCCTCATCTTTTACAGGACAAATTAAAACCACAGCGGAACAAGTCATAAAACAGGAAATAATGAATTCAATTATACTTTTTAGTGTTGAGGGGCTGCTTGGTGAGATGTGCTGAGTGGGCAATGTGGGGTGCGGGCGTGTGTTGGCGGACGACCGCGTCGCCATCGCTGAGCTTTGCTGAAGGCTGCGTGTGTGTGCTGACTGCATGTCTGTGTGCCCCTAGGAGCAGTTTAGACCTCAACAGGGCCTTCATTAGCAAATGAATGACTCTTAATTGGCCTGGCGAATACACAGGGTGCTTGTTGATTATAGGGGGCTTTATTCCCCCCCCCCCCACTGCACTATGACACGCATACACAAACACGCACGGAGCGAGCTACACTAGCATACAGGAAGGCAGTTCGCCATGGCAATAACTTTCACATGTTCTTAGGCTCTGCCTTGCTACAGTACATTCAAAAGCAGGGCTTTGGTTGTCAAATAAAACGACCCTGGGACACATTCTCTCCTTTCTGCTGGCCTCTCTGTATTGTACGCTGCCTCATTCTCACATCTTCCCATACCTATTTTTCACTCTCTCAATCCAGTTTTGTCTGTCCCTCGGTATTACTAACAGCTCAGCGGGAGGCAGAATCACAGACAGGAGTCCTGGTGTCCTAGATTCAACACTGCCAAGGCTCTCCTCATCAGCCGAGCACACGCTGTCCTGCACTGCTAGCTGGCGTAGAAGCCTGGAACCAGCAGCGGCGCACACACACACATGATGAGAGACGCCACTGTGTGATATCTGTAACGCCATCGGCAAACAATATTCATTTTTGTCTGCGCGTGACAATCTGGGTGATTGCTATAGCTGTGTGATTTGCCATTCTTCTGATAAGTAGAACTATATAGGCTCATGGACAAACATGTCTGTGTGTAGTGAGAAACACAGATGTGCTGATGCAGTGATACACTTTTGCTAAAAGAGTCGAAACCTTCTGTTTTATGCAAGCTATCGCACGCATAATCCTTCAATCATGAAACAAACTTTAAAGAATACATTCGTTCACACACGTATATGCACACACACGCACATGGCCCCCTGTATTGAACAGCATGTGAGAGTTATGCAGACAGAGAGCGAGAGAGAGAGAGAGAGAGAGAGAGAGAGAGAGAGAGAGAGGAAAGTGTATCTTGAGTGTCCCCTCTGCACCAGGGCTCACACACACCCGCTGCCAGCCTGCCAATTAAAGCCCTGATTAAAACCGACAAAGTGTCTCCCAATGAAGAAAGCTGTTGGGGCTCTTAACGGTTGAAGCCTGTCAATTACGCTGCCAGAGGCAAAGGGGCGAGAGGGTAAAGCAATGACACGACAAAGGCACAAGCCGGGAGGAGCCTCTTCTATGACTCCCCGTGCTCTTCTATTAAAGTGGCTTAAGTTTTCAACATGGAGGCGCTGAAGTTACTTTCAGTTACAATAAAGGTACAGGTCCTACTGTATCTGTCCAACTGTCGACAAACACGGGGGCGGTTATAAGGTGAGGTGTATGAGAGCGGTGGGGGGAGGGGTAGAGATGAACGCAAACCAATTGCCACTCGTGCGAGGGAAGGACATGGCTGTCTGAAGTTGTACTACAGTGGTAATGCCAGAAACACATGGATGAGTGTGGTCGCGCTGAAGCGAGAACCACGGCGAGCGTGAAGAACCGTGCGCGGAGGTGCACCTGTCATGTGGCGGGCGTGCTGGCTCACAGGAAGGCAGGTGGGAATGACAGGGAGAAGAGCGAGGGCGAGAAGGAGGAGGATAAAGGAAGAGAAATAAACGAGATGGTTTTTCATGGACCTGGACCATCTTCCCTATTAGGGCGCTGCGTCCCATGCCTCTGTGTCACCGCTCTAAGTCATGTGATGGGCTCACCGGCCCTCAATCCCAGATAAACCGCCCACGGAGCACGTCAGCCACTAAAATATGATGGGATTCGGGAGGCCATAAATCTTGTTTTAGTCGGGATGAGGAGAAAGAGGAGGCCCGGTCTCTCCTGCATCATTATGGCTGCCTCCCCATGGCCCATTCCACCTCCATTTAAGCTATATGTCAACTTTTCAGCACCCCCCCCCCACACCCCCCACACCCCCCACACCCCTCCTACGGTTGCTTGCTGTCGTCATTTGTTCTAACACAAGGGGAGAAAAATAAGAAAACAAGTCAAGAGGGGGAAAACTACATACAATCAGTTGTTAGCAGCTTTTCTGAGCTGTAAAAGCCGAGGAAATAAAGTGTAGAAGTACCCTGGGAGATAAAATCCCTGATGCGTCTGGGTCTCCCATATTTGGGGGACGATGATTTGAGTGATGAAGTTAGCTATTAATTGTAACATCGTGCTGTACCTGAGCAGAAAGAATAATTTCACATCCAACTAGAAGTCTAATACCCTAATACTTAATAAATGCTAGTATTATTTATACATTAATCATCATTAGGAACACTAATGATATTCTTTCAGTGTAATTAGATTGGGATGTTTTTTTCTTCCTCCACTCTGTGGTGCCAATGTGAATGTACTGTAAGGCACTCTGGAAAGGAGCTCCATCAATTACAGCCAGATGGTTGAGGATTAAGAAATAACTGGCGTAAAGTGCGCAAAGAGCTGGGTGGAGACGGGAGCACCTTGGGTATATTATTCTCAGCATCAGACATCTCCAACCTGGGCTGGTGCCTGGTAAAGGAAGCTTGGATATCTTCACTATGTTGCGGTGCCAAATTGTTGCACCGGCATGATGGTGGAGGCGGTTTGAAACAAGGAATCAGGATATTTGGGTGCAATTCCCAAAACCAGCTGGTAAAAAATAACTTTAAATAAAAACAACAAAGTGTAATTTAATGCCAACCAATAAAAAACAACCCTGAGACAGATCAGCATCTGCTTACTGTGCGCTTTCGTAATAGCCACCTTTTTAAGGCTGCTCTGCCGTTCTGCCGTGGGAGGGAAACATTTCCAATGGCGGCTCGGTGAGGAACGACACACAGATGAGAGAGTGCCTCCATGCCTCATAAAACAAAGAGCGCTATAGAGAAGCCATTTCCTCTGTGCACACTGTGAAAACACAGCTAGCGGACAGACAACAGGCTGAGGTGGACGAGCCAGCACACTGGCCATCTGGACATATAGCCCACTGAATCCCTACACTATTTTGTCTTTCTCCTCTAGACGGGAAGGTTAAAAGGAACGTGAGGAAAACAAACCATGCAAAGTGAAATATGGAAAAATTTATAAATAACACATTGTAAAGAAAGTAAAATAACTAAAGAAAGAAAGAAAGAAAGAATGAAAAAAAGGAAAGAATATTAACGGAAAGGACAAATATAAAAGGGATAACTATGTATGAAACAAAGCAAGGGTGAGAGAGTGAGTGAGAGTGAGCGAGGAGGCCGGCAATAAGGCCATATTTTTCCGACAAAGTCAAGGCCCGGAGGGTCATGCATTAAACATCGTATGAGACACACCTCAGCCTTTACTACTCTATTGGCTTATTCAGAGGGGAAGCAGCCAATGTTAATATTTCATGGGCCAGCTAGTGGTATGACGGGTGTGAACTCACGTGAGGCTCCTGTGTCCTCTGCCTGGCCCCGCTTCTGGTTCTGTGTTTGATGTCTCAGCCTTGCTGTTGGTGCGTGAGCCTACAGTATATATACTGTGTGTATACTGTATGAAATGGGAAGCGTGTGTTTCCTTCACAAGGGGGCACGCCATGGTAATGTAAAGTGACATCACATTGAGCCGGGCTGACCGGCCAACAACAGCATCCTAATCCAGCCGACGGTCGCCCGCCTCCGGGGCGCTATCATCGTAGAGCTGTGGAGAGGTGAGCCCTGCAGGAGGAAAGGCCTGTCTACCATCAACCCCCATTAACTCATACAGCCGTCTGAAAAGCTGCATCAATTCCATCCTTGAATGAATTTCCCCTTGCGGTGGAAAAAGCAAGGCGGTAGTTTTAAACTCTGACAGTGCGAACCTCTTCCCTGCTGTATAGAGCCCCTATAGGCGCACAATCGTTTGTTGAAACGTATCAGCTGGCCGGTGACAGTGAGCTGCACACGGAACACAAGAGCTCTGGGGTGGGGGCGCTATAATGCTACTGAGGAGGGCACATTATCATATCATAACAAAATGCCTCTTTAGCACAGAGGACACCTCCCCGTTATCACTGCAGACGTCGACAGGAAAAGGCAGACGTTTTATTCTAGAAGCATCCCAAGTCCCAACCTAATTTTGTCATTCAGCCATTCAGAGAGAAACCCCTGCGTCTGCTACACCACGAACAAACAGCCGACCATTTTCCCCCTTTTAAGCCAATCATGAGGTTTTAATGGGCAATTCTAAGATGCTGTGTCAGGCACCCATAAATGGTTGCCATCCCTCACTGGCGCCTCTCAAGTGTTGGCCCGGGCTACGGAGAAAAGAAGGGAAAGAAGAAGAAACAGGGCAAGGGTTGCGGAGCTGTTAAAAGTACAAAAGACACACAATGAAGCCGGTGCTGGGGTCTGGGCTGTAAGAGGCACTTTGCTGACTCCAGCCCCTGTGTGCCAGAGCAGGAGCACAGTCCTTTGTGTTGCAGGAGTCTTGGGCTGCTGAATTCCCTGCTTCAGCGATTCTTTACTAGGGACATCTCCCAGGGGCCGCTGCTCCCTGCCCCCCCAACCCTGCCGCCCCTCACGCCACAGCACACGCCGTAACTGACGTCCGCCTTCTGTTCTCAAGCGGAGAGGCGAAAATGGGCCACTATCTGACCCATTTCAAGGACTCACTTCAACCCATCGGCCCTTAAAAACCTGCAGCGGTGATTGGGAGATGGCAGAGATGGGCTGGGGAGGGGAAAGGGGGAGTGAGAGTGGACATGCTGTCCACTCTGTATGGACACGAGTGTCTAAAATGCACTGGGGACTTGGTATGAACTGGTTCATGAGTGTGATGTCACACTAAACCTCCAAAGCGACTTTAATGGCCATGTCTCGGCCTGAAAAGCCTTACCTGTTATTTTAACCACAGTTCTGTACCTGATGTTTCCACCCTAACAAGCAGAATGGAAAGGATGTGCTAACTGGCTAACAGGCTGCCCACAGGCAGAAGAGCAGAAGATGGCTGGGTGACGTTACAGGTGCGTCCTTCTGAAACCATCCCCACCTGAACCATTGTGACTGGACTGGACGGACATGTTTTCTTTCATAAAACCATCACATTCAACAGAGCACTTATGGGGGAGGGAAGGGGGTTATGAAACAAGGCACAGTAAATACAGGATGCCCATGGATGAAGAGCTGCTGTGGCACCCATTGTTGGCTATGGGCAGGGGTGGATGGTAACAAGTGCATTTGTAGAGTATATGTATTTTACTTTAGTAGTAGTAGTAGTTGTTTTTTGGAAACTATATTTGAAAGATGAATATTATTACGTATGAATCATTAATGTATTTTTAAAAGTACACCAGTACTTTTGACTTTATGTTAAGATTCGCTCATATTAGAGTAATATTTGTAGCAGTATATATACAGTGGTTTAAATAATAGAGTTGTGTACTTTGTCCACCTCTGGATATGGACTGGACTCTCATCATGCCGCCCTGGAGTGTGATGTTAGCTCCTCAGTAGAACATAGGTTCGGACTGCAGGGGGCGCTCTAACACTATGTTCCCCTCACAAAAGACAAGGCCGTCTTATTCGTGAACCGTGACATAAGACTGATAGAAATGATGGGCAGGAGTGATAGTTGACCTTGACATCACCTCTACTGTACCTCCAAAGGATTAAAAAGAACTTCATAAGACTAGGGGGAAAAAAAGGACTGCTGAGAATACCACAATGAATAATCAAATCAGGAGGCAAGGAACCCGTGCATGTACTGAGATGTTGGGGGTTGGAGATCTGTCTAGTCCAAACTCACCCCGGAGCTGAATGTGAACTGGTCATATTCTGACAACAGTGTCACTATCGATGGCCTTCCCAATGATGTCCATCTGACGGACGAGACAGACAGGCGGGGAGGCCCGTGATGACGGCACAGGGGTCAGATAGAGGGAACAGAGGAAACAGAGGCAGTGAAAGACCCTAGGCAGCAAACGAATGCCTCGACAGGATGGATCTCCTGCTGTGCTCAGGCTACACCTCAGGGGACGGCCGGCTAATTTCCTGTGAAAACAGCTGACTGCCAGGGCACAAGGGAGGCACAGCGGAGGGTGGGAGCTGGTTCCTGTTGACACACCAGTCTGGCCAGAGAGAGAGAGACCCGTGAGAACCGAGAGAGAGAGAGAGAGAGAGAGAGAGAGAGAGAGACACGGGACAGGTGGACCGGGACAGGTGGACCGGGAGAGGCGCGGCGGGTGCGTTTGGAATGATGGGAGCGGAGCAGCGGGAGGGCGGTGTCTGGGCGGAAACAGCTGTGGCAGAGACCCCCTCCCTGTCTGCGGGACAGCGGTGATGCCGGCTGATTATGCAGCACGGCTTCTCATCTGCATCTCGTTTGGGACAGCCTCGCCCTGCCATTCCTCTACCCACACCAAGGCCGGATCTACCATATGGACACTCTGGGCACGTGCCCATCACGTAATATCGTAATCATAATCTACCACGGGCCCTCAGTGATTTTCTTTTTTGTACATAGAAAACTACACAAGAGCTTGATAATTATCGAATCAGAATCAAATAAAAGTTGTTTACAAAAAAGTATCATGATTGTATGATTGTACAGGTAGCCTAATTATTGGGAGCAGGCCGCATGCATTGCGCGTGGATTGGTAGGTGGGTGGGCATAGAGCCATAGCAGCTGGTTTACATTGTACTAATTCAGATTAATACGGGTTAAGATAACGTCATTATTTTGTAACTGATCTATAGTCAGGCAGGTTGTATTAGTGAGTGGAACTGTGGAAAAAAATATTTAATAGCCTTGTTTGTGCACAGAAACCAAAAGACCAGTGGGGCTGTCAAGAGGGGAAAAAAGGCAAAGGAAGAGAAAGTACTGTAGTAAAGTACTGTAATAAAAAATGTCTCGCTAATATGTTTTTTTTATATTTTTAAAGCTATAAATGAAAAGCTCTCTGCTGCCAGCTACAGTTTGCTCAGCCTCAGCTAACGGTAGCTAACGAGCGAAGATAAAAACGGTGGCCGGTCAGCAAACAGAACAAGATAACGCCATGCCACCTCAGGCTCATTGGCTGGACTGAGGACTGGATCTGCGACTTAGCGAAGGAAAAATCTAGAACTTCTTAATGTAAGCTCTATTATGCTATCTGTGAATGGAGTAGTCTCATAATCGGTTTTGATTGTGTGACCAGATAATTATATTTTGCTGAGTATATTTGCTGTTTGCATAACACGCGTATTTGCATAATTATGGTGTGATGCTGCATGATATACGGTACGGTAGGCCTGTGTGAGCTTCAGTTGGTGCAGTATGATGGCTTTTGCAGTGTGCTAGACCTTTTGCAACCTGCACACACTTGTGTTGTGTGATGGCCTTGTTGTATCTTCAGTCATGTTTCAGAATAACTGGTGTGCTTTCAGCTTGGGTGAGTTTCAGTGAACACCATTATTTACGCGTAACGTTAATCGTTTTAACAAAAAATGTATCTGAATACTTTAACGTGTTACAAAGTAGGGTGTTACCCCAAACACTGGTGAACACTATATTGCCATAGTCCTGAGCCATACACTGCTTTGGGATGCTTTAATACATTTTATCATTGTGTTGTTGAGTAAGAAGGTAGTAGCCTACTTGTTTATTGAACAGGAAAGGCATACTTGCTGCCTGCTCAGCTGGACTACGTGTGTGTGATTTTACATGCCAGCTTGACTGGAAGTTCAGATAAGTATGGTGTGTGTGTGTGTGTGTGTGTGTGTGTGTGTGTGTGTGTGTGTGTGTGCGTGCGTGGGGCGAAAGTTCTCTCACGTGCCTGCAGTTTTGCTGGGTGTAAATATTTTTGTCGTCGTGTGGGTGTTATGGACGAGAGGAGGCCCCATATGTTACAGTGCCCAGGGGCCCCTGAAGGTACTAATCCGGCCCTGACCCACACACACACCTGAATATGCTCATAGAACGCATCAACACATACACCCAATTTCCAAGACAGGCTCTAATGCGCAGTGAACGGCATCAAGAAAATAATCCTGTCTTCAATTGTGTTTTAATATCCTCTGCAAAGGAAATAGAATTCCGTACTGTGACACATTTGATACACAGCCACAGCAAACTAGCCACGAGCCTCTGACTGTGGAAAATAAATTCACACTCCAATCAAAAGGCATGATATAGCGGCGCGCTGAACACTGGCGAAGTCATCTGCGTTGCCTTGATTAGTGAAATACACGAGCAGGAGAATACAATTGTCTGTCGGCGCTAGAGGAATACTTGTTTCCCTGCTGAAAAGACTGCCACGTAATGAGAGCAGCGTCCAATACATTTGTACAAATATTCCAGAACAGAAATATGACGAGCGCTTCATCATCGGAGGCGCGTTCATCAACAAGCACCGTCTCTATTAGCAGACAGCGCTGTCAAGAGAGGTGCATGTCAGCGGCCGTAATAGCAGGGAGAGGAAAAGAGAACATGGAAAGAAAAGGAGAGATAAAGAGAAAACGAATGAAAGAACAAACGAAAGAATGACAGAAATGGAGAAAGAAAGAGTGCAAACTGGGGTTGTTCTCAGAAAGGTCAGCCTGATTGTCTTTGCCCAAATATGCTGGCCTTTTCAAAATTAACTTGGCAAAGGCGATATTTTCCGGAGAGCCGGCATCATGAATCAAAGAAGCGTCTATAGTTCACCCCTGAAAGCAAAGCACCCCCCCCCCCCCAATCCCCACACATCAGCACCGCCTCCCACCATCTTTCCTGCCCTCCTCCTCCTCCTCCTCCTCACCCCCACCACCCTGCACAGAGCTGACATCTTCAGTAATTATGTAATTAACACCGTGGCAGGCCTAATTTCAGAGATAGTGCGTTCTAATTGCATGCGGGCGTTCATTAGTTAAGCCAAACATTCGATACAGCGCGCGCAGGTGCGGTGGGGTGCCAAGGGCTACTTGTTGTTTTGGTGTGCGATTGTGGTGTCAATGGCTTGATTGGTTCGTGCCTGATATCGCTGACAAGACATGTTTTTGTAATTTACCAATAATTACCCTCGCTCTCTGATACAATGAAGAAGTCACTGGTCTCTGCTGAGATACAGTACGCTGTTACATCACATATGCTCCCTGCCTAGCAGGCAGCTTGTCCAGCATAAAGGCTAATAATGCCTAACCAGCTTGCTTGTATTGCTAAAAGAACTAAAGTAGACAACACTAACATATTTTAAAAGAATAATGTTCCATGTAAATTAATAGTCTAATGAATTATGATTAAAAAGAATAACATTATAACCTCAAATTATTATGAAAAACTATAAATTGTTATTAACTATAAATAAGGCATTATGTGGCTTTTTAACACTTGGCACTGTGCATTGTATAACGTCATAACTGTAGGGGACAATAATATTGCTGAGCACCGCCTGTGTGAAAATAATAAAATTATATGTAAAAAATGATGACTCCCACAACATACAACCGAGCGGAAGCAATTCACACTGTGAAAACAATCATTTCCAGAGGAATTTGGCCTCACTCTGCAGTGCTGTAATGAAACGTGTTTCTCTTGCGATTAGAGGACAGAATTGTATCACACGATTATGATGTTACAGTCTGGTTAGGCAAGGCGAGCGATTTGGTCCCTACAACACCAGATCTGTCGCGGGTTCCTGTGATGATTTCTTCAATTAAACCTTCCTGGCAGAAGGGGCCAAATGCTTAACTAGGCAGAATTGGAGCTGCCACAAGCTAGAGGCAGCTCTGGGCTGCACTTCAACAACTCATTCATCAGCCAGAGCGTTACCACTGGGCCACCTGTTCTGACACCACGCAGGGATGGAGTCATTTGCATTCCCCCCCTTTCTCTCATCTTCCCCGCCTATACAACTTTCAAGGTCCTCTGTGGCAGCTCTGGCAGATAATTGAATACCAGGGTTTGATTTAGTTTGAAATTAATTTGGGAAGGGGCTTTTCATTCATTATGCTCCTTGGCTTTTGGTACCATGTCTAAAATCCCTCAAACTTTGGCAGGGCCTCGAACGGCGTCGATTCAAAGTGAAATTAAGAAAACCCTGAGTTGGAGTGACAGCCTGGTGGGACACAATGGAGCAGGGAGGGGCTGCTTGTCTGGTAGGGGGGGGGGTAGGGGAGGGTGCTGGCTCTCCCCCTCCTCTCCTCTCCTCCTCCCCCCTCCTCTTCTCTCCTCCCCTCCCCCCTCCTCTCCTCCCTCTCCTCCTCTCCTCTCCTCTCCTCCCCTACTCCCCTCCTCTCCTATACGGAGGAGTGTCTCCCTCCCTGTGCTCTTTGTCCCCACTAGATGCTGCTGTGAAATCAGGAGAGAGGCAGCAAGCATCAGAGCACACAGCTTGACATTTCAGCCAGCTCCCTGTAGACACACATGGCAAACGTGTGTGGGTGGATGTGTGCCCGTGTGACTATGTGTTTCTCATGAGCTTGTGTACTGTTGGTGTGCGTCAGTGTGTGTGTGTGTGTGTGTGTGTGTGTGTGTGTGTGTGTGTGTGTGTGTCTTTAGGTGTGACTATGTGTTTCTCAATAGCATTTTCAGGTGTGTGTGTGTGTGTGTGACTATGGATTTCTCAATAGCATTTTCAGGTGTGTGTGTGTGACTATGTGTTTCTCCTGAGCTTGTGTAGGTGTGTGTTTGTGTGTGGTTGATAATGGAGCATGCATTAGTGGTTTGTGTTTACAGTGTGTGTAGATGACCATTGTGTGCGTCTGTGTTTGTGCACATGCATGCATGTGTGCTCTTTGTGTGCATGTGTGTGTGTGTGTGTGTGTCTGTGAGTTAGCTCTCTGCTGGAATGTGTCTTTAATGCTGCGCGTTTCCTTGCTATCTGTGGTGACCGTGTCCAGCAAAAAGCCTGACACAGTAGGCAAGGTCCTTTACAAAGCAATGCCATGCATAATACAATATGTTGCGCTGCATAATGGAGCATAATGCCCTATGTGTATTTGAAAACAACTTTGGTGCTATTGTGATGAAGTATGGAAGTGTTTCTGCAGAACACATTCAGTAAGCACTTTGCTGGGTGTAAGAGGTTTTCGTAAGCGCTCCCTAACACGGACTGGGGGGTGAATAACAGCCCTCAATAAAGGAAAAGGATAACGTTGTCGAGCGAACAAGTCCAAGAGCGCCCTAACTGAGAGCGATGAACAAATGGACACTTGGCCGTCGGAGCCACTGTTGTGGACAGCAGAGACCATCACCGCTATCGCCCACTTTAAAAGCAATTTCTTCCTTTCAAACCCCTCCCCGCCACCCCACCCAGCGACAGATCCTCTTGTGTATGCGGTGCGATTGTCATGCAGCTGACTTCAGGCTGTGTTAAAGCCCCCGGATATGGTAATCGGTGGTTCTGCTCTGACCTTGGGAGAGTGCGTTTGGAGGGTGTTAGACCCCCTAATTCATCAGAGACAGGCCATTAGCTGGCTATCCAGCCACACAAACACACACAAACGGAACAGGCAGGAAAGTTCTGAGGGAACCGGCAGCAAGCCCCCGTTACGGAGACATCATTAGTTACTGCCTTTCAAAACTGCTGAATTGGGACACTTGCTTGACTTGCCCCATTTTAAGCGCCACAAGAGCCAAGATGTTGATGAATGGTTGTAAGAGACTTGTCACCACAAGGAAATGGAGAGAATAGGGTTAAGGACGTATCCCGGCCAACCTCATACAACATGTTGGGCCAGATACAAGGAATGGAACGGCAAAGGTTGTTAAACTAACTTCTTAACATGTTTCGTCTTCTCCTCGGCAAGCACAATAAGAAGCAAAAACCCATTAAGACGTGTATATCCCCTCAGCTCTCCACGCAGTTACATTTTCATTACCTTGAGGAAGGATTAGTGAATGAAGGATAGTGCATGTAAATGGGGCTGTGTTGAAACGATTTGCAAGACGTCGTGACGGTTGCCATGTGAGGTCAGTGAATGCGAGCGGCCTCATATATCCTGATGCCGAGCGAGATGGAATAGCAATTATTCCTGCGGATCTCCGGACCGAGACACAGCCACTATCTTGTAAGCGGCAGTGATTGACAGCCTCAATAAGAGACTAGCAGCGCTCCCATGCCCTACACCCACACGCCCCTCCCCCACCCCACTTTTTACAATGACTGGTCAAACCCATCGTCTGGTGTCCCCCCCCCCCCCTTCCTTTCCCCCGGCGAGGCACCGGTGACACCCTGCCTCTGATAATCCCGCCCGTCACATCCATCATGCCACCCTGCTCACCCCACGAGAGGGCACAGCGAGGGAATCTAATCAGGCAGTCTAATTGAGGAGCGGGCTGCTAGGCAGGACCTGGGCTGGGAGGCTACGTCTGACTGGGGCCGGCTCGGGGGACGTCAATAACACTCGACGGGTGTCGATTCATCAGACCTCCTTAATGTCATTAGCCCTGAGAGTCCCGCCTCGCTTGGCTCTCTCTCTCTCTCTCTCTCTCTCTCCCTCTCTCTCTCTCCCTCCCTCCCTTCCTCCCTAGGTTCTCCTACCCTCCATATATCCCCTAATGCCTAAAACACACACACACTCTCTCTCTCTCTCTCTCTCTCTCTCTCTCTCTGTACTTTTGCCTCTCGTCCCTCTGCCTCTTAATCTATCTATCTCCTTTTCTCATTACCTACTTTCTCTGTAAACTTCCCATAGGCGATAATACAGGCCCATTGCATAATAAGTGCAAGCCTGGTTCTAGACCCAACACAATATCACTGGTCCCGTGTGGGTCTATATTAGACCCTGTAATCCCAGACGGAAACGCCTCCCCACCCCTTTGGTCTCCCCTCTGGCCCTTCTGCTGACT
>JAODTR010000022.1:3454568-3465113 GCA_025399935.1 Amblyopsis rosae | reverse complement strand
CCCCACACACACCCACACACACACACACACACCCTTCACCTACCCGGCCCCCTGACGCTTTACTGTGGTTGGACTGTGGATACTAAGCGTTGAGACCGACTTCACCTGTCTTACCACTGCGAATCATTTCTCTCCTGGTTTCAGATTCATTTGTAAATCTCCCATGAAGACAAAGGTCGAACGTGTGCACCCAAGTGAACACTTTAAAAGTCATCTTAGAAAGAGCGGCTGCATTGCACGACGAGACTTGCTTGGACGGTCTGAAACAGAGAAATAACGGCTTGAGATCCTGACTAATCCCGAGTAGGAAATAACAAAAATGTGACCTTTGACCTAAAATAATCCTCTCAGGAGATACAACAAAATTGAAAACAGGACACATTTTGTCCTTGGGCAGAATGGTATTGTGTTTTATATTTATATAAATATATATTTATTATTAATGTGTGTCTGTTTGTCCTGGTATTGTAGCCTCAAACTATGGCTAGCTAACCTACGTTAGCGAAGGCAGGGCACGAGGGAATTACCTCACAGCTCTGTATCTCAAATCTGTGGGATTAAGCTCCATTAAACACGGAGCGCTGCTGAGCTTTATCTTGGGATTTTTACTGTGAGACAGAGCAGAGCGCACAGGGAGGGGTTGAGAGGAGGGCCGGGAGGGGAGACATAGCTATGAAACGTCCTTCACCTTTATCGACCAAATTTTATTTATATATATATATATATATATATATATATATATATATAAAGCAGGGAGGAGAAAAATAGCTTGTCTCCTCCTCGGCACGACGGGGGTGGTTGCTGGTGCAGTTGTTTAAGGACCTCCAAACACTCTATGGCCGCTAGGCCGGCGTGGCTGCCGGGACACACGCACGCTGTAATACACAAGGCCTTCAATTAATGAGACGTGACCGCAGCTGGCCTAGATACGCACCCCATCCCTGCACCGACCACAGGAAGGGCGCAATGGGCACATGCACTGGGCACATGCACTGGGCACATGCACTGGGTACAGAAGCAGCCACATCTACTCTGTATGCTCATTGTGAATAATAGCTTCCTTGTAGGTGGACACTCAGGTCAGCACAAAGCTCTAGTGAAATGACCAACATATTACAGGTGTGAGCCAAACCTATTATGGTATGGGTATGTAATTATATTATCATGGTATATATCTTGAAATAGGTTGTTTCTGGAAATTCAGTAAATAAATTCAATGTCATGTAATCTGGCAATGCTCATCTTAAATACTATTAAGCACACCAACATGCTACGGCATGTACTGTAGCATGGACAATCATTTGTACTGGTATCATATAATGTTAATAGTGTTAGTATGAGTCATAGGCTGTCAGCAGTGGAATCAAACGGAGTCTCTGAACTATACTAACCAAAAAATTCAATTAAATCAAACATAAAACCCACAAATAAAGATGAGTATGAAAAGAAAAATGAATTGCTAGGCCTAGGGATGAACTGTTTCTGTTTTCTCTCTCCCTCCCTCTACTCTCGTACTCCTCTGGGCGGTTATTGATCCGATCTCCTCTCTCAACTGGAGCGGTGATTCATGTTTTTCCCTCCATTTCTTTCTCTTTTTTCTGTGCGGCCCTCACTCACTCACCACACACAGACACAGTTCAGTCATGCTCTCCTCTATCTCTGTGTCCATCTGTCTCTGTCTACTAGCCCTCTCTAGCCTTGGGCAGGTCCACCCTGTTGTCCAGATAGGGCCACCGCTGCTCTAGTGTGTCTGTTTGTGCTTGTTTGTCTGGCAACACACACTTTCACATGTTCACCTGCCAGAGCATGCCAGATGCCAGGTTAAGGGCAACACTGAATAAAAAGGGGTTCATTTCCGTATTCCAGCTAAGACACATGCAAGACTTGTGTTTGGTGCAGCTGTTCAAGTGTTGATTTAGCTGATGACCATTGATACCTGAGAATGCACTTTATGTAGGCATTTGTTCATAATTGAATAGTTAATACAAGAAGAATACAAGATAAATGAAGTCCATGCTGTATCTTCGTTTGAAGATAAAACAAAATACATTTAGCTTTTTTTTCTTCTTAGAAAAATTTCCAATTAGCTTGGACTGTTTTAATGCTCAGCTTAACATACATAATATGAGAAAATGGATGTAATATTTGGAGTGAAATTCGTTTAAGTTGCCTATACATTGGGTGTGCGATCATCTGTAAACGTGCTTAAATTAATTCCACTCAATGTCTAATTGGAGTTTTAAATTGCGCTTTAGATGTAATTTCCCAATATAAGTGAGGTTTTGCATAATACGACTGCCTCGGGCTACGTTGACAACTGTAGGTGAAATTTCAGTGGGTGCAGATTCATCTCTTGTCTTATATGCGGCACACAGCTTTGACCAATTGCATTTTGTGGATGCTGGTTTCATGCGAGGTGCAATTTCCTTGTTTACTCAGGTTGCATCCCTCAATGTGTTCCAGTACATTCCCATGCACCCTGTTTTGTTTAGTGTTTTTAGTGAGAAATGAAAGAAAACTCAAGCGAGGCAGAAAGACAGAGAAAGAGAGAGAATGTGTATGTTTGTGTGTGTGCGTGTGTGTGTGTGTGTGTGTTGGGAAGAAGGGGGGAGGGGGGGTTAGGGGGGCACATAAAAGCCTAGCTTCAGCCAGGGTCCCTGCTCCAATGTGTAGAAATTAATTGAGTGAAAAAAATCTGCTGTTTAAGGTTGAAGTGGGTTATGGGAGGCAGTGTAACAATTGTTTTATGTTTGCCAGCGGCTATATATTGTTCATTCTGGCTTTCTCTCCCTCTTCTCCCTGCTCAGCACCTCCCACCCTCACTCCTTCTCCCTACCCCATCTCTCTCCCCCTCCCTACCCTGCCATCCATCCACATTCTAATCCTCTCTCTTTCTCTCTCTCTTAATGTCTCTCTATCTGCCTCTTCTCCTTTTCATCAGCCTGAATCCACCCCACCCCACCTCCCCCAACAGACTGACTTTTTGATTCATTTTCATCCATCCCATTTTCATCTCGGGGGGGACCCTGCAAGTATCTTTAAACGTCATTCCCGGCCAATAAAAACCTCCATTTATAAATTAGATTTGACCAGACCGCTGTAGTATGATCGTACTGAGCCCGTGAATCGCCTTGTGTGTGGTATGTGCAGTACGTGTATGATAATAGTGAAAGCGATAATGTTTTACTGTGTTTGTTTTGTGCACATGCATGTGTGTGCATCTGTCTGCATGTGCGCATCATTAGCGAGCGCGGCTGTCATTAACAGGGGAGTCAACACACGAGGCTGGGAACAATCTGAAGAACCCCCTCGGGTTTAAACAAATTACTCATTCTCTCTCCGTATTTGTGCTAATCCTGACACAGATCTGCTGTTTCACATTTCAACATCCTTTTACCATAAAAAAAAACTAAATACAAAAATCAGGCATTCAAAATTGACAGGGAATTGAACAAAACCGCAGGAACACAAAACGCAATGTAATATACAAACATCTAGTCCATCACAAAAGATACTGTATCTGAAAAGACGTGAATACATACTGTACAGTTCTACGCTTAGAGAAGGAGAGACCATTGGCTATATGAGAAATGAGGAACAGGAACATACTGTTTTTAAAATACAAAAACAATATAATGGCATAATTTTATCAAGCTAATGTAAAGGTTCCTCTTGTGAAAGTGTTAAACTTCCAATATCGTATCTGAGGGGAGCAGAGTTCGTCGTCCTGTACATAATGCTATACAAACACTTAGCTATTCTCTTTGAGCACACGGCGCCACTCATTACACCTCCTTTGAAGAGTGAATGCTGGAACACTGGTACGTTTTGACTTTGCAGTTATTAAATGCAACACAGCAGCAAATTACTTCTAAACAGCTCTGGTAGTTAATAATGCATGTACAATAGCCTAGGAAGAGTAAATACACAAGCAAAAGAAAGCTGGAGAAGTAAACTGGGTGTACTCTTCTGTGCTGGATTGGGGATGATTAACTCACTCAAATTCAACTCAGTGCAAATGTCAATACTCTAACATTTCTGCCGATGGGGCAAGAAAGCTATTGCATGGAATTTGGAGTTTGGATATAGAGTACTTATGGCATCGAGGGGAGGTTACCTCGGTGATTCAAACTCCCCCTCTCCCCCCCAGTAATGTCCTAAACTCTGGTGCTGGAATCCTTATCGAGAAATTGGAGGATGAAAGAACCCCAGTGTTCCAGGGCCGACAGGAGAACGAGGAAAGAGCCTGTGGGATCTGAGGAAGCTGCTTCTCCTAGCACAGAGCAAGCGGGCTCTTCAGAAAGAAGGGGTGTGAAAAAGAGACTAGTAGATTCAATAAGAAGCATATCGCCAAGAGGTGTTCTAGGCATCTATGTCATTCCAATTACAGTTTTTTCCCAAGGGCTGGCAAACAGTTCTGCTGAGGAGCCAGACTTCAGTTGACCCTTCAGTCCTGGCCTGCGGATACGAGTGCCCCCGTAAGGCCTCAAAGCAACGCACACCAGCCAAAACGCCTGACGTGGATCATTAAAAAGAGATTTTGCACTTTGACACAAGGGAACTGACAGAGAGAGAGAGGCTTAAACTACCTGCTTATGCCTTCCCCTTTGAACTTATTCTTTTAAGACCTACTTTGTGCAGAAAAGGAGTTCAACATTAAAAGCAGTGAGGGAAAAAAATAACCTTTGCCAGCTTGAGTGGTATAACACAATGCCAGTTGTAATTTGGCCAGACCCAGTATAGGCCTTTTAGTACCTGATCACTATTGGCCGCATACAATGACGTGAGGCACTAGGGTTTTGGCTTTGGTCTGAACAACATACATCCATGGGGAGACTACATGCACTTTTGGAAGGGTCAGGCAGAGGGCAGCACGTGACTTGCTATAAGTCACAGTTTACCGTCAAGGGGCGAGTCTCTAGCTGCTCAAGGCCTCTTTTGGACTCATTGGCCCGAACAAGAGGAGAGATCATGCGCTAAGAGGGAGCCGCATTTCTTCGGTCCATCACATCTCCCCCCGTCCAGCTACCACGTTGACGGTTTCCATCACGCTTGTCATTCTCGGTGTTGGGGGGGTGTTGTAATGAACGATGCTGGGTGTACAGTGCTCATACAGTTTAAAAAACCCCAGCTACATCCATCCACACAGCCAGCGAGTCATGTTTCTGTTGATGCAGGGGCCGTGAGATGGTTGACAGCAGTACTGTGGGGTAGTTCTGTCCACCATATTAAGTCCACTGCCCACATACAGTACATCATGGCTTACAAATCACACATAATCTCCTGTGCCATGTTTACTGTTATCAGGGACAACCAGGGGAGAGAGCTGGTGTGACTGTACTGTATTTGGGGGTAAGGGGTGGGCTTAATCAAACAGTCCAAAAATACACCTCAAAGCCTTCAGCTTCAGCAGGGAATTTCTTCCCTCCCGTCACAATGAAGATATTCCCCTGCAGAGGTGTCCCAGCATGACAACGCGAGCTACGGGAGGCAACAAGTGGGAAATGTAATTAGGAAAAGTGATGATAATGCACAGCTTTTTTCACCAGCACTCTTGATGTTCCTACAGCAACCCGCCCAAAATTAGCCCTGCAAATCCTGCCGGCGGATTGAAGTGGCGCAGGCAGGGTCGGAATGAGAGGCAGAAACAAGGGCTTAGCCGCATCTGAGCGATTCGCCGATTGTGAGACATACAGGAGAAGAAACTAATTACTGTAGGCTTAGAAGAAAATCATGGGCGTAGTGGACGCAACCTATGCTGGGGGCACAGATGCTCATGTGGGAAAGGCTTTGTTTCAGTCACTTATAACAACATAACAACCACCATTAAGCCATTATGCTGAGGAGAGCATCACTGCTTTAATCTGCTATGCTGGGTAAGTATCAGAAATCAACACAAGTGAAATTCAGTTCTGATGGAACACCTATAAACATTCTTCAAACGAGATAAAACAAGATATGGCAATCAATGTGAGAGTTCTCTTTGTGATTTTTTGTTTGTGGTTTGCTTGGGTTTTTTATTTACAGTTAACTATGTCCCCTTGAGTTTATGTTTACCATTATGTGAAAGAATAATGAGACAGCGAGAATCAGGATGCTGGTGCATTTCCTGTCTACACAACGACACAGTGATTATCACGCCGAGAGAGCCAAAGGTTATAACCATGGTAACTGTTATTTAAAAATATCACGTACCGTGTGGTTTTAACTCTTCAACGTTCATTTAATTCAAAAAGGAAATGGAGCTGTGTGAGTTCTACGTGAAAGGAAAAATCTAGTGCATAACAAAGCAGATTCTGGGAAGAAGGCGGGCTGAAAAATAGTAATCGATTTCCTGCCTTTAAAGAACAGACAGTTGACGGTTGTTTAAAAGACAGCATATAAATTGGAATAAAAATGCAAAATACAAAGGACAACTTTTGTTTTTGCCTCTGGGGCTGATATCTATCTATCTATCTATCTATCTATCTATCTATCTATCTATCTATTTATCTATCTATCTTTCTTTCTTTCTTTCTATCATTGCTTGCTTGTATTTGCTTGTATCAGCAATCTTCTTTCGCATTAAGATCAGCAATCTTAATTTCACAATTGACTTGGGGTGAGGACAGGAGGCGAAGGCGAGCGTGTTGTCACCTGACAACAGACGCAGGTTTGTTTTGTGCCCTCTCACATCTAGCAGTCCGCCACACTGCTATCACACTGTACTCTACTGTTAGCTGCACATAAATGAGCTTTCAAATCGCAGGTCAGACGCATGTACAGTATGGTGACTGGGACATGGGAATGCTAATGCATGTCACTGGTTTGTTAACAGAAAACGTGACATACTATGATCGTTTACATCTACTTTGGATTCATTAATTGGTAAATAGTATACTGTGCTCTCTTTGGTGGACAATATTTAGGTAAAACGATACGCAGTACTGTATAAAAACAACAACCACCAGAAAAAATATATCAAGGTCATGTGATCTTTGTAGCATCCGGAGAGCATCCGCGGCACGACATTAGCAACTAACATTTTGACATTTGTCTTCATTATTATCAATGAACAGAGGCGATTGAGCCACCAGCATGCCCCATTACCTCCATTCATTGCACAGTTGCACGGCTGAAATCACGCATTAGGGCAGATCCAACATGAAATGACAAGCTAGGGGGCCTGAAAATGCAGCGCGTTGATTATTTAGGAGGCGGAGGGTACGGCTGGTGGAGTGGGGATGACGTAGCAGCGGGGCTTGGGGACCTGGCGGAGGAGCAGTATTGGCATTGAGTTGCTGAAATCGCGGGGGCGCGGCGCTGCTCAGCAACACCTTAAGAAGAGAAGCTCATTTCAATCGGTATAATTAGCCTGTGGTAATGAAATAAGTCAGAGGCACCGCCACCTTCACTTAAGAGAAATCGATCAGGTTTTGAGGGAGTTTATTAAAGCTTAGGAATAATGGGGAGATAGTTTGGAAGGGAGGGGAGAGGTGGGGTGGAGCTTGACGCAGATCTGGAGGGCCCTCTGCTGTTTCCCAGCAAGAAGCCAGGGGATGCTAGAGCCATGCGCAGCGCACGCACCGGACTCTGCAGCCCAGGTGGAGATGACATCACTCCGTGGGTAGAATGAGGCCAATCAAAGCCTCTCGCCTCTCGACACCCGAGGAACCTTGATTAACCGACAGCCAGCGGACATCCTCATTACCAGGGCCGTGCGGAGGCTCCCGCAGAGGCTCGTAGCCGTAGCGGCTAGCGGGGAGAGCCATGGGGGCGGGGGCGGTGAGATAATCGCTGACGTACATCTATCTCTCCTCCGGACGCCACGGCAGGTCAAAGAGCCGGGAGGGGAGGGGGGGGGGGGGGGGCTCACTCATTTATCCAGCCGTCTGGCCACCTCACCTGGAGTGATTGGTGGGAGGGGAAGGGGGGGGTACGTCAGCATGGCAGGCTGCTATTTCACGGCCTGTTAAGATCTAATGCCGCAACACGCCCCACGCTCCAATTTTAGAGAACAGGGAGCATTACCATCCAGCTCAAGGTTCTGACCGTCTGGACCGTGGACTTAGAGGGCAGGAGTGGAGGGCAAGGAGGAGAGAGAAAGAGAGGGAGGGAGAGAGACAATGGGAGGGAGGGAGGGAGAGAGGGAGGAGGAAGAATACTAGCAGGGCAAAATTAAGGGAGAATGCTGGTAATAGAAAGAGCCGGGGACATGGTTTACACGGGCTGCTGAGCCAGCTCTTCGGAGCAGACAGGATAGCAGAGGCGCGCGCTGACATCCACTCCTGCCACGCTAGACTGCCCCTCGCAGACCCCCACCGGAGGGGCGCCTCTGTCCCAGCCTCTCTGCCCCCCCGCCCCCCAACATCAGTGGGCCACTGAGCTGGAGGGGAAGGAGTTTCACAAGTTTCACTTTCTCTGCCGTCGTCAAGGAAAAAAGATAACGTTTCTTTTTTTTTTTTTTTTTTGCCAATACCGTGAATGTCCCCTTCATTGATTAACCAATCTAAATAAATAACCAGGGGGGGTTGCTAGGAGATGCGTGGAAGTGCTCTGCCACTAGCTCGCACTCGTACTGTGCCGGCCGCTGAAGGCAAAGGTCAAGCCATTTGTATGTGTTTACAAAAAAGAGACGGCTGAGCATGACTGATGGGTCGCAGCTCCTCTGCGCGGGCTGTGCTGCAGTGATGGATCGCACCCATGCCCTGCATGCGTGTGTGTGTGATGCACAGAGCATGACTCATGTCTCGCCCATGGTAAACACACATGAAGATCTCAGCAATGACATGTCTTGCGTGTGTTGTGCATTTTGAGTGTGCTCAGATGAATAGTCCTATCCTATCCGATGTGGGTACGTGTGTGTGTGTGTGTGTGTGTGTATATAGTATACAGTATACATACTGTACTGTGTGAATTGCCAGGACCTAAGGCTGGCCCTATGCTTGCTACCTTATAGACCTGCATTCATTCCCAGGTAGACCTGGGACCTCAGCAGCCCCTTCGCGCATCACACTGTGTCTCTGGTGCTCACAGCAATTAGCCCCTGGTAAATTAGACTGGCTGCGTCTCATAGGCGCGCTGCGTGCCCCGTCAGGGGACACGGTGTCACTGCGTCTCCCAGGTTACTACTGTAGACAGCTGGGCCAACACCGTGACACCGTCTCACCACGTTTCTCACCAAAACGCGCGCGCGCACACGAGCGCGCGTTTTGTGATGATTTAGCTGCTTAGTGCGCCCTTTATCTCATCTCGGCGTGTACAGTACAGATTTAATGCTTTGAGATGTGTTTGGGAGCTGTCTAGATGATTGCTGCTAAAGCTAGTAATGGACAGAAGATGCCATAATGCGCTCCGATCTGTTACTCGGTGACGATGTCAAATGCGCTTGACTGGAGTCACGGGGCAAATAAAAAAAAAAAAATAAATTCAGCCAGAGCTGAGCCAGGTGAAATCCTACCTGTGGGTGTATTAGGCATCGCCGTGATACATTAACACTGTAGACGTCGTACAACCAGGGACGACATTGAGCTGAGGCCAAATATACAGAGGAGTGAAAACAGAGAGTGGGGGCTCTTGTTGGGAGGATGCCTGAGCTCTGTCTTTGTCACAGACCTTGTCACCGCGCCACACCCGTGAGGGTTGGCTTCACAGTGTCTTAAAAGTGTGTTGGTGTTTACCTTTATGCGCATGTGTATTAAGAACATCCAAAAAGTCTTATTCGTTTCTACCACCCTTGCACATTTCTACAACAAAATGTAAAAATAATTCACACAAGACACCCCTTAAACCCTACAGTCACTTGGACAGTGTGTGTGTGTTTGAATGAAAGAACACACATTTCCCCAACGTTATCTTCACTTCGTGCACTGACGCCAGTGCTCGTGGCTGAGCCTGTGAAAGATACAAAAAGCCAGACTTCAGCACTATTGGAAACAAAGCGAATTTAAAGGCAGTCTGGCCCAGGGAGCTGCCTGTTCTCATGCACGGCCCTGGCTGATAAATCAGACAGACTGCCATCGCTCCTCCACTGAAGCCGACAAAACCGGGAGGGGCGAGCGCGGATAGGGCGAAGCTTTGCACCGCGCCGGGGGGCTGGCGAGAGGTGCTACTGGGAGCGTAGCGGCGGAACGCCAGCTCCCCGGCGGGTATAGCTTTGCTTTGAGCCGGCGAAGATTAATGTAGGCTCTCTGGAGCAAAGGCAACTTCCAGAGCCTTAATAAGGTACAAACAATCGGTTCCACTCGGCTGCCTTCCCAGGGAAAACTATTGTGGCTGCATTGTTTCTCAGCGCCGCTCCTGGGAGACAGGGAGGCCACCTTCAGCATGTGACCGTCTCCATTACGGCCAGCCCGTGCGTGTGTGTGCTTGCGCGCCACCCACCCCTGCGGCCCCTTCGTCTTACCTCCACCCCTTGCACTTTCAGCTTCATGTGATCTTCTCGCGTTGTCTTGCCGTCTTTCCTCTTCTTCCAGCAGTAGCCATCTTTCCGGTACTTCACCTTCTTCCTGTTGTACAAGATCATCGACCCATTCTGCGGCCTGCATCCATGAGACAGACACACAG